>JASSUY010006925.1:0-59085 GCA_032466535.1 Forpus xanthops | reverse complement strand
CGGCGGTGCCGCGCAGGTAGGACCGGGACCGGCAGCGGCACCGGCAGCGCGGTGCGGACCCGGCTGCGGGGCAGGGGCGCGGGGGGGGGGGGCAAGGGGGAGCCGGATCCTGCCCGTCGGGACCAGCCCTGGAGGGAGCATCCTTTGGGATAGGGAGCGGAGGAGCCCAGCGCCCCGCTGCTCCCCGCCCCAGCTGCCGCTGGCCGGAACAGGGCACGGATCCTGCTGCCGGAGGGTGCTGTAGCCGGGGGCAAGGAGGCGGTTGCCTGGCCTGCCGGGGAGGAGGGCTGTTGGTCCCGTGATGGGGGGCAGCCCACGGAAAGGGGGGTTCGTGGGATGCCGGGGTCTGGCACGGCCGTGGGCTCGGTCGCCGTCTGCCTAATGGCAGGTGGATCCGCGGGGGAGCGCGGTGGGACGCCCCGGCCGCTCGCCGTGTCCCCTCGGCTTCAGCGGTCACTCCTCTGTCCGCCGCGGTTGGGACGTGGGTCCCGGTGGAGAGCCCACCCGGGTGGGAGCGCTACGGGGACGCAGGAGCAGAACCCGGGGTGTGGGGGGGACAGAGCCCTCGCGTCCTCTCGGCCGCCACGAGGGACTGAGTCCCCGTGGGTCGCGGCATCCCCCCGGGGGGCTCGGAGGGGTGGCCGGTGGCTCCGCGGAGGTGCGATACGTGTGACACGGCCGAGCTCCCCACGCAGCTCCCGGCTGCCGCCTCTTCCCTCTGCAGTTTTCTGCCCTCCCATCTCCACATCTACCTCTGCAGCCTCCGGTTTCTCTTTTATCCTTCCCTCTCGTTTCAAGAGCCGTGGGTTTGGGTGCGTTTTCTTCCCGTCCCCCCTCCCCGCCTGTTTTCCCATCCGTGCTCACTGCTGTGGCCCTCTCGTCTTTGTTCCAGCTGGGGAGGAACAAAAAAAAACAAGAAATAATTGCCTCCCTTGTAAAGTTGGCCCTGGCACAGCGAGCCCCTGGAGGGCGATGCTGCCCGGGTGGCGCGGGAGCCAATGGCAGCCGCGGTCCCCAGCACGGGAGGGTAGCGCTCACCCCGATAAATACCTGTCACCTCCGGGGGCAGCGGCACTGGGGTGCCCCGCGGCCGGGGACACCATCGGGGTGGCTGTGGATCGCGCAGGTACCGCGCGGCTTTCCCCTGGGTGGGTTTTTCTCCCAGCGTGATTTTCATCGTGGGCCCCGTGTCTCGGTTTGAGCATCGCTGCCACGGAGGTCTGTGCATGGGGGTGGTCCCCAGGGGTGCCATGGGATGAGGGGAGCCTGGGCCAGCCGGGGGTGTCGGTGCGGTTTTGTGTTTCACGTGTACCCAGGTTTGCCTTTGTCTGGAGCAGGGATGGGGGACGGGAGGGTTGGTCTTTTATTTTCCCTTGTGCATGTGTCTTTGATCCCGTCCCCAGGAGGGGATCCTGTTTCCCCAAGCCGCCCTCACTTCGGTCGCTCCTCCTGTGCCCGGGGATTCACACTGACCCCACGTAAAAGGAGAAGCCGGAACCGATCTGCGCTTCCCGCTCCCCATACCGCGGGCAGGCTGCCGGATCCCAGTTGTGATCCCTGCATGGAGCTGCTTTGTGGCCAGGTTTGGCCTTACTGGCACTGCTATGGCCTGCTGGATGCTGGCAAGAGAATCTGGCCCCTTGGTTGTCAGTTTTGTCCTTATCTCCATCCACTACAGAGCACGGAGCTAGGATTTCAATGGAATGCTGTGGATTGCCCTGGGTGGCAGTCAGTGTGGGTGCCTGTGGGAAGGTGTGGGCCCCCCACATGGGGCAGAGGAGCGAGGAGGTCTGGGCTGTTCAGGATCTTGGGGTTTATTGTCCGGTGTCTCCATCTGGTTCCTTCTCTGTCTCCGGGCTGGCTCTAAACGGCAGTGAAGAGGTGGTCAGGGTGGGTGGCACGCAGAGGCCATGCAGGGTGTTTCAGGGGCCGTGTACACACAGGGGTCTATAAAATGCCTGCAGAGACCTCATCCCCAGAAGTTTCTTTGGAGGATGTTGTTGTGGCGTTGGGCCTCTGATGCTTTCGATCAACTAAATAAACCCGGGTAGTGCGGGAGCAGAGCATGAAGGCACTGAGCCCCGCTCCATGGGGTGCGGTGGTTGGGCCCCCTCCTGCTCCCCGACAGTGCCGGCTGCATGGGCTGTGTCTGGAGGAATGACGTGTGTGGTGACAGGAGGAAGGGGATGAGCAGGAGCTGGGGCCTGGCTGTGACCCAGGGCTGGCGTGGACAGCCACAGCAGGGGTGGAGAGCTGGGGCCAGGGATGCACAAGGGACAGCATCTCCTTCCGATCTCCTCTGCCTGCTGAGCACCAGCACATGGTGCTGGGAGCCCCTGCCTGCCCTCTTGAACTGTTTGAACTCGGCCATGGGGAAAGAAGGCCGGGCATAGGGTTTCCTCCCACCTCCCCCGTCTCTTTTTGTGCTGTTAGATATGAGACATTCCTGAGCGGATATTCGTTGCCGGGGCTGGGATGCCTCCTGCCAGACAGAACTAATGGGAAGTGGGGGGATTGCTTTGGGGTTTTTCTTGCCCCTGTGTGTTGACCCTTTGAGTTATTGAAAAGCCAGCTGCAGCTCAGCCCCATACAGTGATTCCCACGTGTCTCCAGCCACTCATTTCAGGTCTGAAGGTGGCTTGCACATCATCATCAGTATGGGAGAGGCAGCTCGCACTGTCGTTGTTCCTGCGGTGGGGGACATGGGGCTGTCTCCCCTCCCCCCCCCCCCCGCCTCGGATCAGATGTGTAATTATCAGAACCACTGAAGTGTGAATTAGGAAGCAGAAAGCCCCCGTGAAATATTCATAACTCTGCCTCCGTGCAGGGTCAGCCTCGGCGCTGGGGACCTGCTGCTCCCCATTGCCTGGCCACCATCCCATCACCCCCCCAGCTGGTGGCAGGGCAAGGAGAGGGGAGATGCAGTGAGGCAGGAGGGGGTGCGTGCCCTTGTGAGGTCCCTGGTGTCCCGTTCTGCTCCACCACCTCTCGTTTTTGTCCAGGCACTGGAGACATCTCTGAAAGCTGTAATCTGCCAAGCCCTGGGGGGGGCTCCACACTGCACTGTGTGCTATTATCCCTGAGACAAAGAGGGACAGGCAGGCAGATTACCTTGGCCTTTATTTTCACATCTGGGAGCAAAGAAAAGCCTTAAATGAGCTTGCCGCCAGGGAGGGATTGAACCAGCAGAGCTCAGCTCACCCCTGCGCGCCTTCTCCTCCCCAGAAGCCGCAGGACCCCATCCCTCATCCCAGTAACAGCTTCCGTTGCCCCATTGCTCCCCAATCCACTGCAAAGCCCCAAGGCCAGCAGAGGCTTTGGCTCCCCTGCACACCTTTGTCTTCTCATGGCAAGTGGCAGCTGGGGCTGGGGTGGGCAAAGAGCAGCCTGATGCTTGTACCCATTTTGTACCATCACCTCTGCATCTCTTGGTTGCATATCCAGGCTGGACTGGCAATGGGCAGAGGCAAGGCCTGCATGGCCCATCCTGCATGGCTCAGCACCAGGCTCCTGGCTGTGCCAGGGGCTGTTTCCAGACTGGCCACATGCTGAGATGTCCCCTCCATATGGTGCCCCTGGCCAGCTCCCAGCACCAGGGCAGGTGCTGTCGGCTGGGCTATACAAAACCCCATTGTCAGCACTCTTCCTCCCCAGGCAGGGACCCCCCTCACCCCAACACCACCCGGGGAACAGCTCAGCTTGATCATCCCCCAGGGCTCCCCGCAGCCCCTTCCTGGGCAGCCCCACTGCTGACAGCCATAGGGCTGGGTGGGCTCTGCCACCCGGCCACCAAAGCGCTGATGGTTTTATGCCTGGCACTTAATTATCCCCCCGATTGCCACCACCATGTGCTGGCGAGCGGCGCTGGCAGTGACCCCGGTGAGCCCGGCTTCCCTGCTGCAGCCTGGGGAGCTAATGGCAGAAGCATGCCCCACGTGGAGTTTAATTATTGGCTTTCTTCCTTAACAGAGTGCATTGGCTGACCTTAATGCAATTAATTAGGGCTTAATCAACTTCTGGTGGCTCAGCACAGCACACAGCGATTCCTGCCTTTCCAGGAGGGTTGGGATGTAGTCTGCAGGCTGAGTGGGGTTGTGCTGGTGAGTAGAATGCAGCTAGGCACCGGGACAAGGCTCACATGTCTTCCCAGGCTGGGCTGGTTGCTGGTGATGCTGGTACAGGCAGAGGTGAGCTGGACCCCGAGCTGTGCCTCTGCACGGAATTCCCTCTGTTCATTGGTTTTGGCATCAACCTGAGCCTGGGGGTGGCTCTCCACAAGGCTGTTCCCTATAGAATGTGCTGGGCCAGGACTGCCACACTCCTTGGGTGCTCTGTCCTAGTGATGGGGCTGTGGATGTGTCACACATCGAGCAGCAGCTGCTGGGGGTCAATTGTGGGGAGCCCCTTCACCCCCTCCTTAGGAGGTGTTTCTTTAGAGGCAAGAAAGGAGCTGTCAGTCACTGGCCCTCCCTGGGCAAGAGGAGGGCTCCTCTGCCCCCTCCCTCCCCAGCAGCAGCTAATAACTAACAGTGCTAATAAACATTCCAGGGTGTTCCCAGCATCCCTGGTGTGGACCATGGCTCTGCACCCATGGCTTCTCTTGGTGCACTTGTTGGATGCCCGAAGGGATTTTGGAGACCTTAACTAGGCATAGATGTCCAATGTAAGGACTTCATGTCTCCAGCTGCTGGCTCTTAGGTTTCTAATCCGGTGGACCTCCATCAGCTCCATGCTAGTAATGGGGTGCCTCATCCCTGAACTGCTGGCTTCATTGGGAGACAAAGCATCTCAGCCTTGCTCTTGCCACTGGCAAGGTGAGTGTTCCTGTGCAAGCAGTGGCACCTCCCAGTGAGAGCTGTGGTGATGGGGACCAGGACAGTGGCATGCACCATCCTGGGTGGTTTGCATCCTCTCTGGTCCATTGTGCCTAAGTAGCTCCTCTTCCACAGTGGTGCCTTTTTATTCCTTTGGATCCCCATGCCACAGGCTGCCCTCAGCCAAGCCCCTTATGCAGACAGCCCTGTGCTGGGACTGGGAGGTGGCAGCAGAAGCTGTGTCAGCCACTGTTGCCAGCTTGTTTGCTTCAGTACCAATTCATTAATATCAAAAAGCTAATTAGGATTCCTCAGCCCTTTGCACCCCTTTGGAGGCTGGAGGATCCTTGTTGTCTGTGGGGTTTTGCTTAGTTCTCTGCTAAAAGAACTCAGCCCTGCTCTGTCCCAGCCTGGTGGTTTGTGTCCCTCTCTGTGCTCCCAGTTAATCCACGTGCCTAAAGCCCCTCGAAGCCTGTCAAATGGGAAGTGATATTTGCCAATAATCCCTCTGTTCTCCCGGGCAGGCTTTTCATATTTCAGCTTATTAAAAAGCCCCAAACCGAGGCAGCAATAACTGTGGCTTGGGGAGAGCCCAAGCACAGATTGCTCCTGATCAAACCCCACTTAGCAGAAGAGCTGCTGGGGTGACCTGGCACAGCCAGATCTCATGGAGCATCTATAGGCAGAGCCCAGTCCTCCTTGCAAGGGAAGAGGGACAAGCCACGATCCTCTTGTTCCTGGGGAGCAAATGGGGATTCCTTTGAGGCACAGAATAAATCCTGTTTCTCCCTATGGGGAGGCGGGATAAACCCTGCTATTGCTCACAAGGGCTCCGTGCCCCAGCCTCAGCATCTTCCCCACCACTGAATGGGGCAGGGGCAGCTCCTGTGCTGGCATCTTGTGGGGCCAGCACTGCTCCCCTGCCACCCCTCAGGGCACAACCAGCCTCTACTCCCAGGCTTTTGCTTTGCTTTGCAGGGCTTTAGAGAAAATGAGCCCCAAACGGGATGCTGCTTCCTCCAGGCCCAGCAGTGATGCTGCTCTATCCCTTTCCATGCAGGTCTGGCACAGAGTGGCCCAACGCCTTGCTTAATCGAGGATAGGTTTGTCCCATGGGAAGTTCAATACACAGAAGTTCCGTAATTACTTGCCAGTTTGGGTTTCTTTTTACTGCAAAAAATAGCAATTTCCCTGCAAGGAGTCTCACTGCAGCTCAAAGCATTTCATTGCATGGACTGGGGGTTTCCTTCTGGTTTCAAGTCAACGTTTCCTCTTAAAAAATCACTCAGGGAAGGCTTCTTTTTAATGCAAAAGTCTGTGATGACATTTTAAGTGGAGAAGAAAATTGCTGCTTCCTTTCAAAATGTCAACTTTGAGTGGGGTGCCGTTGGTTTTCATTTCCTCATTCCAATGTTTCCAGGGGAAAGCCAAACTGGTTTTGTAACCGTTGCCCCCTTGTCACCACTAAAGTAATCCTTTCTCTTAACCTGACGGCATTTTGGTATCAGACGAACCTTTGCCGGGAGACGTTGTCCTCCGGTGGGATGCTGCCTTGGGAAGGGACAGCCCTGTTGTACCTAAACCTGAGTTCCCTATGGCTAATCCTCCACCACTGAACTCCAGTGGGGACGCTGCTTATGGCTTTAATGGCTGTGAGAGGGATGAACGGCAGGACCAGGGTTTGAAGCTCCCCACTTTCTGCTTTCCCTCCACCTTGTGCTCCTGGTTTATTTCACACAGCTCGTCCTGAAAATTGCTTGTGTTAGATTAGGTGAGAGACTGGAGCTATCTTCCTTTTATTTATTAGGGTAATTATACCTAATGATTCACATGCTCGTGGAGAGCAATTAGTCCCAAATACAGCACCGGCAGTGTTCTTACCCAGCCTGGGCACAGTGATTCACAAGCGTGTCTTTTCACACAGTTCATCAGATGATGAGCCCTTGATGTCTGATCTGGTTTGGAGGCAGCTAAGTCGCGATTGAGGACCCGGTGGCACCATTGCTGAGCCCAGTTCACTGTGGTGCAGTCACTGCCACTCACCTGCGTGGGGCTTGCTGGGGATTTTGGTTGGCTCAAACCCCTGGAGCTGAGGGCTTTGTGCTGTTTGAAGAGCCCCAGGGTCTCATGTGGCAATGATTGTGGCACAGCCTGGCCAAGGGAGAGCCAGGGCTGCCCCCTCCAGGCTAGGGATGACCATCCTCCCAGGCCATGGCAGTGGCATGGCTTGGCCCTCGCCTCTTTACAGCTCTTGAGCAGGTGGGTGAGAGCTTAGGAGATGCTGATGTGGACAGGAAACCCTCGGGGTT
The DNA here is from genome assembly GCA_032466535.1 of Forpus xanthops. NCBI lineage: Eukaryota > Metazoa > Chordata > Aves > Psittaciformes > Psittacidae > Forpus > Forpus xanthops. Next base: position 51,962 of record JASSUY010006925.1, on the reverse strand, counting down.
TCACACTGAGAGAAGGCTCCTCAGGGAGTGCTCATTGGGCAATAGCTCCTTGGCCCCATTCCACCCACATCCACCTTCCCAGCTGAGGAGCTGGCCCCTTTTCAATGCCCCCCCAGGCATTTCTGATGGTGCTGGTGAAGCTGATAAAGCCCTGGGGACAATGGTGTTGACAAGCAGAGTCCCCGAGCAGGAGGAGCGCCTGGAGGGTGATGTTTTGGGGTGGGCAGAAGGGGGAGGTGTGGGTATACCAGAGGGTATGTCTCAGCTCCAAGGGGGGTGGGAGGCTGCTGTTAGCTGACAGCAACCTCTGACACCCCACAGAGATCCCTCTCCAGTGGCTCTGGGGCCTCCCATGCTTCCTCCTGGTTGAAACATTGCCTCTCTTCTCTGTTTGATGCAGGGCTCCTTTGTCCCCCCATGGACCCTGTACAAGGATTGAGAGGGGCTCCCCAGGGCACAGCCACATCCCAGCGGGGTCTGTGGCTGCTGCTGCAGAGGGACTGGCCAGCACAGAGCAACTCACAGCCTGCTGTCTTGTATGGCTTTTTATTCCTATGTGATTATACATCCCACTTCATATAGGGATTGAAGCCGTGCAATACGCCGGGATCCTACAGCGGAGAACAGCCCCTGTGCTGTGGAGCCAGCCCCGGGGGAGCCACCAAAGCTATATCCTGGGGTGCTGGAGGAGGGCTGCTGGCCTCAGCCTGGCTCTGTCCTGCACCCCAGCTCTCATGGGGGGCACGTAAGGGGTCCCAAGCTGCTTTGGGGTGAGGCCAGCACCAGCCCGCTTCTTGCATTGCACCACCTTGCAAGGACAGGCCTGATTCTGCAGCAGAACTATCCCAGGAGATGGGTGACAGCATCTGGGTGCAGACACTGGAAGGAGGCGATGCCAGCAGGACACGGCAAGAGGAGGGAGGAGGGGAAAGGAGCCTGCGAATGGCCACGGCAGCAAGTGCCATCCCAAGCATGATGCTCTTCGAAGTTGCTCAGGAGGCCCCAGCTGCTCTTCCAAGGTTTGCCTTAAATCTGTCACATTACTGAAAGTAGTGAGAATTGTGGCTTGTGGAGATGAAAGGCAGCCCCCTTCCAGCCCTCCATAAAGGAAGGAACCCCTTAACACCTAGTGAGATATTAGCCATTAATCAGCCTCCGTGAAAATAAAGCCATCCACATCTATCATTATTGGATCCTTAATGAAGTGATAACGGGAATGCTGGGGAGCTGTGGTATTAATGTCTCCTAAGAGGCAAGTGCAGAACCAAGGGCTGCAGCCAGGATTTTTAATTTACTGCCAAAAGCCCATGCTGTTAATAACGTTGTTACTTCTCCCAGCCATTAGCACTGTTTGGCTGTGAGCAGCCCACTTAGGAGAGCAAATCAACCACAAACACACCTGTGATTTACTCCCCTGCTCCCTGCCCAGTAGTGGGGTGTCCCTGTGTCCCCTGCCAGGGAGCTGTTGGCCATCCCCACCCATCTCCCTCCTTCCTGGGGGTTGGCTGGGGTAGAATATTGCCCTTACCTTAAAGAGGGAAGGGACCGAGAGCATCCAAACCAAGCGGCTCATATTGTCTTCACTGTGTTTGTGGCTTGTCTCCCTAGGCACAAGCACGTCAGAGCAGGGATGGCATGGAGCTGGTTCCAGCATGGCCTGCACGCTGAAACCCCTCGGGGTGTGTGACCACGGTTGTGCTCCGCGTTTCTTCATTTGCCTGGATATGCTCACATGATGCTGATACCCCATCCAGGACAGTGCAGCAAGCCCAAAGCCCCACTCAGCTGCTGTGACTCTCTCAAGTTCCCAATGGGAAGCTCATTGCTGCTGGCAGGCTCTGACAGCCCAGAGCAGAATGGTTACTTCGCGGGTGAGTGATGCTGTTGTGTCTTCAGATGCAACTGTTATCTCGCAAATCCTTGCCAGTCCTTGACCACTGCGTCCCAAAAGTGTGCTGGGTCATGCACGGGGTGTTTTGTGACAGCAAAGGGACTGTAGGGCAGAGGGAGCTGGCTCTGGGCTGGAGCAATAACAAGCAATTCTGTGCCAAGCATTGACCATAGGAATAAACCTGTGCCTTGTTTATGAGGGCTGCACGCAGTCCAAAGCTCCTTTCCTCCCTAAGTATAAGATGCACAGCGTTCACCTAAGGAATCCCTCAGAAATGGCGTTTTGATCTATCTAGGTAGAAGCATCGGGAGAGGAAAAGTGTTTTGGTAACCTGGGTGTTCTTGGTCAACCTCCCCTTGCCCTGTTATCTTCTTGTTAGAAAAGGGGACACAAACAAAACCTGTATACGGAGGCCAGGCACATGTAGATGTGAAGTGCACTTCAAACAGCTCCATCCTTTCAACAAACCTTTTATTAGCCTTTTTTCCTCCCCAGTACAGACTCTTTTCAGTCATTAGTGAAAAGCCACTGTTCTGAAGGGAAGGATGGGGCTCAAGGTCTTATGGACTTGACAAGAGATGCAGCACAAGCAGCAGCTCCAAGGACTAGCACGGTGCTCAGCCAAGAGGCAGAATGCAGAGCACAGGGTGTGGTGGCCCTGTGACAGTGTACCTAGGATGCCTGGAGATGCCAGTGACCCTTGCACCTGGAGTGCCAGCCCAAAACTGGAGTCACACTGGATTTCACTGGAGCAGAACCGGACAGGAAGCATTAACAATATTTTGGAGCCAGCTTTAGCCTGTTATCCTGGCTGCAGCCTGTATCTTTCTTGCTGTATCAGTGCACATGTTAGTGCCCTATGGTGTTGGCATGCTGGGCACGGAGGAGGTGACCTGCCAGCAACCTCTGGAGAAAAACACAGCACAAAGCAGCTTCTCCTGTGCAGCCACCACCTGACATCGCAGGGGCACCATAAGCTCTGTAACACTTGGCAGGTTTTCCCCAGCAGATCTCAAAGCTGTTTGCCAGCATGAACAAGTTCAGGCATGTTACAGAAGACCTTCAGACTCGCAGGACAAATGAGATGTGTGGATGAGTTTAACCCACCGGAATAAGACCAGGGTTTTGAAATCCCCAGGCCTGTGCCTTGACACTGTGCCTGGGCTGTGGCCCAAACAGTTCAGCTGCCAGCCTGGCATTGATACCAGGCCCCACGATGGTCCTGCTGATATCCTAACTTGTTAGAGATTGGCTTCAAAACCAAAGCAGGAGGTGTTGCATCCTCCTCACATCCACCCTCCGATCCGTCTTGGAGCAGGGCGCAGAACGACTGCAGTGAGACACCACGACTCACGGTGTTGGCGCGACAGGGTATTTATGTCATGAGATGAGATCAGCCACACAGAGTCTGGAAAGAGGCTGAGTCAAGTGTGTCCTATTAAATTAGGGCTGGATTTTCAAAGGAGCTCAGCTCCTGCTTAGGCTCTGTAGGAATCGGGCAGGTATTCAGTTGGACGTGTTGGGTCATACTGGCTGCTGAGCTGAAGTCCTTTGAATATCCAGCCAAAACCATCACCGTGCCTGTTGCTACAGGCAGAACCCTTCTGAAATCCAGTCCCACTGTGGGCTCCATGTCCTGGGAAACCCAGCTCATCTCTACTCTCCCACATATGTGCTGCAGTAGGTGATAAAACTGTGATAAACACCTCATCCTCATGCATGCGGGGGAGCGGCTCCCTGTCAGAGCGCAGCTCCAGCAGCTTTGCCCTTTGATCAGCTCAGCAGCATGGGTCAGGAGAGCTGAGCATGGAGGTTTCCTTACCTTTTGTTCTGTGGAATTAGCAGAGTTAATCAGAGTGACAGCGACTTCTGCCTCAGCACAGGAGAAAGGTCACTGCCTCAGACTGGGTGCATGGCTGTTTTCTAGGCAGCTGGAAAACACCACCGTGTAAGCTCACAGCACAAATGCTGCTGACACAGAGGGATTGTCAGGGATGATGTTCCTGCAGAGGGAAGGAGGCTGGAAGAGGAGGACCCCAATCAGCTGCCTTGCTGCTGTGTATCAGCCATCCCCATCCTTACGCTGCACAGTGAAAGTACACCACCCTCTGTCACTGTCCTGTGCACTGCTTGTATCATGTGTCCAGTACCAAGCACTTCGCTGCCAATGTGCCTCTTAGCTACACTGGTGTGCATCATACTGTGCTTGAGGTCTCTGTTGAGGTATGCTAGTGTGGGAGGAGCTGTAGGGCACTGGAGTGGGTAATGGGTGTCCCCTTCTCACCACATTCCCCCAGTACCTCCTTGCCTTGAGCTGGGTAGGCTCTGCCATTGCTTTCACGTCCTTTGGTCTCTGTAATGCACTTCTGTGAAGCTGCATAAGCCCACTGCCAAGCTGCTCCTGTGGTGCAACAGCCGCAGTGAGGGCTCTCCCTGGCAGCCCTACCATGGCCTTCATTTCCTCACATCATTTAACTACAGTTGAAGCAGTCACAAGAGTGGTGGCTCTCGGCAGTAGTGTTAAATCTGGCCTCTATGTCTGTAATGTGACCTCTTATCTCCCTCTGATCCTAATTACAAGAGCTTGCTTTAGCTGTGGGCATTCACTCCTGTGTCTAATTAGTGAACTATTTCTGTCAAAGACAGTAGCACCCTCAAAAGCAAACCCTAATTTAAGTAGTTTACATTTGTCTGCAGTGTTGATGCCTTCCTTTACCCCATCCTAATTAAATGCATCTGGGTATCTGCAGAGGGACCTCTTAGGATCATTCTGTGGCTCTAATTAAAATGGCCTGGATGTCCATGACATTGGTGCCTGTCAAGCCTGTCACCAGGAGGTGACGTCCACCTTGGAACTGGCTGAAGAAGGTATAGGAGTTGTTGTTGCTAAGGAAAGCCTCCACATCAAGGCCCTCCTGCAAAGCTTCAGACACCAGCTCTGGGCTGCAGAAAGCTCCTGCTGCCTCTGTCGGCCCATCCTGCCCATCCGTTCCACCACTGAGGAAGATGATGTCCCACCTCCCTGGGGAGCTGCTGGCTTCCACAGCCTGTGCCCTGTGCAGCCCCAGCCCCACGCGCAGGACCAGCTCCTGGTTCCTCCCTCCCTTGCCGGTTCCTTGGAGCTGGACTGTGGTTTCTCCGCCAGCCAGGATGCACACTGGTGTTTTAGACCCTAATCCTCGCAGGGGCTGTAGAAATTCGGCCAGGTTCAAACCTGGGATCTGTAGCTCTGCCACCAGCCGCAGGAGATCCTGCCTCAACTCATCACTCTGGGGCCCTTCTCCGAGGCCAGCAAAGCCCAGGCAGAGCAGCTGGATGAGCTGGCAGTACAGCGTGGCAACGTGGCCAACGTCCCCACAGACTGCTGTGCTGAGAACCAGCGTGGTGTAGCCCAGGCCCTCAGCTTGGCGCTTGGCCTCGTCTAGAGCCAGCCTGTTTGACCCAATGATGATGTTGCAAACGTGGGAGAAGTCTTCTGGAGCAGTGGGCTTGGTGGGAGAGCTGGACAGGACCGTTTCCACTGACTTGGGCAGACTGTGCAGCAGGTTGTATTTGGTGAGTATCTGAAGGCAGTCTTGGACAGTGTGGGAGCTGGCAGCAGTGGGGCCGCTTGCTATGATGTCCAGGGCGTCACCAATCACATCAGAAAGGATGAGGCTCACCACCTATAAAAAGAAATGCCCACAGATTATTGTGAGAGGCAAAGCATGCAAGAGCCCTGGCATAAGGGCTCTGAGTGACACTTGTGCCACTCTCATGTCAAAGTAGATGGAAATGGGTAGATGTTGGATCATTTTTGGTTTATGGTCCTGTGAGTGTCACCTTGAACCCACAACTCTACAACATCCTTTGATGCTGGACCACCACGTTGGAAGATGTAACCCGTGACACTGTACTTGTCAGTGCACTTACAACCTAGTGTGGGTTCAGCAATAGCATGTGCTGAGAACAGCCCCTGGGGATTGCCATGTTGGACTCTGCAATGGAGCACCAGCACACTGGAAGTGCCTGCTGCATGAGGGCTGGGGTCTGCTGGGAGTGGTGTGATGGGAGAGCCAACATACGCCAAGTCTGACATTTGCCTCTTTCATCTCTGTCTCCCTGAGAGTTTGGGTCCTTGGTGAAATCTGAGCCCAAGTACTCAGTGTGTAAAGGCTGTTCACTCAGTGAGGAGAAAAACCTCCAAGTGCTTAGGTCAGTTGATCAAACCTCTATTCCAGGGGGCGATGGGTAATCTCTGGGCAAGCAGGGGCTTCTTCTCCATTACCTGTGCAGGATATGAGAGCCGGGCCAGCCCTCCACCCTTCAGCGAGGACAGAGTCTTCCGGACAATGTTCAGCTCCTGTATGGCAGCTCCTCCGGAAGCTAGCATCTTTGTGAGTTTCTCCTTCTCTTTGAGGAGGATGGGAGGGATGGGAGCAGGTAGTAGGGCTGATCCACCCCCTAGGATGCAGAAGAGATGGCAAGGACATCAGGATAGCAAGAACAAGACAGAATGAAAGCAAGGCTGTTCAATGCCTGGCCTTTCCTCTTCCCTCATGAGTGCATACAGAGCAGGCAAAGGTTATTGGGGACTATGCTAACATCTCTGGAGAACTCAGTCTTCACTGACGGGTTTTAATCACTGTTGTCCTGCACTGCCTGCACTCCTTTCATCTGGGCAGTGTAAACCTCGCTGCATGCCTGCAGTGGTGTGGGGGCAACAAAGAAGGGCCACCAATTACTATCCCCACTACATCATATGTAGTGAATCATCTGATACAAGCGGGCATTGGAAATGCAGAAAGAAGGTAGGTTCCAAAGGAAAAGTGGAATGGATGGAAAATACGGAGTAGAAAGGAGTAAGATCTGAGCAGAGAATGAACATGCACAGAAGCTACTGTCAAAAGGCAAAGCCTGCTCAGAGGTTTGAGACAAACCAGCATCAATAAAACATGATGAGCAAGAAAAACAAATGCAAATGCCTGTGTTTCAGTCAATAGCCAGGGATCTAGCTGAGAGGCAGGAGCAGTTGGGGACCGGCTGCTGTGTGGGAGTGCACATGCATAGGGAGTTGCAGCCACGGGGAGATCCTGTACAGGCTCCCTGAAGGGCTGAGGAGTCTCTTGGAGATTCCTGCAGCCAAAGAACAGGAGGAAGCCCAGCAAGTGCAGCTAGATTCCACTTGCTTGGGTATTTGCCTAATGCCACTACTCTCTCTGCACTAGCTCAGGCTCCAGCATCCGCAGAGGAACAGTCACTGAGCAGAGACCAAGGCATTTCTCCAGAGCTTCTCCAAGCCCCTGCATACATTTGACCTCTGACACTTGCTCACCCAGCTGAGCTCAGGCTGGGGTGATGTCACTGCATTCTTCTGATGCACAATATCTGCCTTCCTTACGCAGTCCTGGACCCAGCAGCCAGGGCCTGGGCGTGTTCAGGGCTTACCCTGCAAGGTGTATAGCTCATTGTGCTGGAACGTGGGGCCCTTGTTTCCACTGGTCAGGAAGCAGCAAAGCCCTGGGAAGGGTCAATCCCAAATCTCAGCTTACAGACTTGCATCCCTGTACAAGTTTCGAGCATGCAAGTCCACCAACTGCTTGCTTCTCCAAGTCTGTAACCCTATATATAAGGAGGGGGCAGAAGGAAAGCCTCTTCTTGCCAAATGGTGAGAGCAGCTGGCAGGCTGTGCCCAGAGGTGTCATCTCATAGTGGTGGCATGACTTCAGGACCCAGCCTGTGCAGCCAGTGCTGGGAGGCAGCATGCTCACTGCAGCAGCAGGCACCTCCATGCCCTCCCCTGCTGCATCCCTAAAGAAAGGCTACGCAGAAGGGAGAGGAGAAATGACAGAGGTGCAAGTGTCAGTACCGAAAGGACTGGCACAGCACAGTGCTCCAACATGGGCAGGCAGCTGGAGGGCCTCCAGCTAGAGCCCATTCCCTGGGATCCCCACGTTACCTGAGATGAGCACAAGGAGCAGGTCATCTGCAGTCAGACCCTCTGCCAGTTCCTGGATGGCAACTGCTCCTTTCAGAGCCTCCTCATCTGGGAGGTTGTTCTTGGCACCTTCGATGACCTGGATTTTGCTGTGTGGCTTCAGCAGCATCTCCCTGGTGAGGTAAGAGAGGCAATCACACAACTGACGTGCACCTTCACAGGCAGCCAGGCTGTCACTGAGCAAAGAAATGGGCCTGCTGCACTAGAGGTGCACGATGAGTGACTAGGACAGGGAGGTGGCCTTTGCTGAGTGTCTCCTCCCCAGAGCTGCAGAGGCAGCGCATCCAGCAGAAGAGATGGGCCATGTCATTGGTGCCACTGGGACGTGATGATGTTTGAAGACCAGTGTGGTGTGTTGGATAGGGTGGGCACCAGAGTGAGGGTAGTTAGAAAGGACTGAATGGGTCACAGCAACATTGCACAGAGGATAAATCTGTCAGCCTCCCCCCAGAAATGTCCAGGCATGTTCCCCCTTACTGCATTCCTGCTTGCTGCAGGCTCTCCTGGATGCCCAGTGGCACATTGATGATCCCCCGAACGAGGTGGTCTCCCAGGATCTCTTCTGCTGCCGCAGCCATCCCCAGCACAGCTTTGCCAAAACCTACCAGGTACAGGTTTCTCTTCACTGGGAAGGCTCTGCCCTTCACCAGCAGCTGAGGGCACCCATCTTTCTGGAGCTTCAGAGCCCTCTTCAGCATCGGAGCTGGCCGTACAGTGCCCACTGCACTGAGGAAGAGGGTCAGTGCGTGCTCACGGAGGGACATGCTGCACGGGTGGTCAGGCTGAGTCAATCTGCTCAGTGAGGTGGGCTTGGACACGTTCTACCAACACTGCAAAGCCTCAAGAGCTGGAGCCACGGACACCCTCCAACCTGCAAGAGAATGTGAACGTTTTTGCTAGCAGAAGAGACAGGGCTGACACAGAGAGAGCAGGGAGGGCAAAACACCAGCCATGGAGCTCTAGCTCCTGTTTCCCCTAGGTTAAGGTGCTATATCAACAGCGCTTTCAAACCTCTTTCCAGTTAGGTGGGAGCTAAAGGCAGTGTCACATTCAAACTACTTGTCAGCTTGTGGTATCCTGCAATCCCATCACCTCCCACAGGGAAGGTGAGTCCTGCCAGCCACCTTCTCCATCACTGTACATTTGCCACTGGCAAGCCATCATTTCTGTTTGTTCAGTGTTTGATGCCTTTCCAAACTGTGGAAGGTGTTCTCAGTCCTGGAGAGAGCAGGGCATCTGCGTGGAACAGCTCTTTGCAACGTTAACTCTCCTGCTCGTGCCAGCCAAATGCTGATGTCATTCTCTGGCTGCACATTGCCCCATGTGTCCCTGCAGCATCAGGCATGGACTTGAGAGAAACAACGGGCTTGCTGGCTGCCTGATCCCTTACTGCTGGTGGCCACAGAGAAACAAGTAATGAGGTTTCCCAACCAAACAGCAAATTAACACAAGGCTTCATTTGCCTTTATTTTTTAGTCCTTTATTATCCATTAAAATCACATTTAAAGCCCAAATAAGACCTCAGATCAGGCAAAGTTGCCAGCCGTTGTCTGCAAAGGTCCATTTGAGCTAGTCTCCACTGAGTATTAGCATTATATGCAACAGATCTGCACATGGACAGAAAGATCTCAACTGCTTGAGGGCAGGCACTTGTCTTGACAGAGGAAAGGCAGCCCCTGCCAGAACACATGCATCTATTCCCTCCCAGCATTTCTCCTTCTTTCTGTTAACTGGCAGCAAGTTCAGTGCTGCTTTCTCAGGATCAAAGATCCTTGTGATCTGCGTCTCTTCTGCTCATGGTAATTACACTGCTGGCAATTAAGACTGGGTGCCAGGAGGCTGAAGCAGCCTAGCAACGCACTGGATCACAGACCCATTCAAATTACCTGAGAGAGTTAATCTTCCCTCTAGTAAATGGATGTGTTTCAGTGCAAGGCCAGTGGGCTGGCTTCTGGGAGAGCTCATGAGTCCAGAGGTCTCTTTGTCCTAATACTCTCATAGCACTGCAAGGTGTTAATCATTAAGCCAGGCAAGCTTTCCAACAGCTCCTCTGGATCTAAATCTGCCTTATTTTGCTGCAAGGACCCAAAGCCTCTATGCAAGCACCTCTATGCAGGTAAAACTATAAGGAGAGTCATAGGTTTGCCAGAGAAAAAAATCCAAGAATCATTTAAATTGTAAAAGACCCTTAAGATCAAGTCTAATTGAAATGATTCAATGCTTAGGAGATTTTAAAGGTAAAACCCCAAAGCATATAAACTACCTGACTATACTCCCTTTAGATACTGTCCAGAAGGACTGGCTTTTCAGTCACAAAGAATAAAAGGCAGAGTTCCTGACCACTTCTGTGACTACACTCTTAAACTTCATGGCAGCTGATGCTGCCAACAGGTCAAAGCACAGATCCTCAGCTCTCTTACAGTGAGGGCCAGAGTAACAGTGCTAACACCAGTGACTTCAGCTGTGCACCTCTCAGGAACTGAGATTAACATCTCCATTCCCCCTGCAGGTCTCTGATTCACCTGGCAGCACAGTGCAATCAGGAAGGTGTTACAAAACAGAGGTGCATCACACCCCAGGTTGCCTTGTCTGAGCTGTGGAGACAGAGTTTGCAGAAGTGATTGGAGAAAAAGGCTTAAATGGAGCCAGGGGAGTTTAAAACAGTAATCCCCAAAGCTTTTAACAGGCTCTGTCTCTGCCTTGATGTTTCTGTGCATGGCTGACCCCGAAGACCAGGGGAATTGAGCACAACCAGACCTGCAACTGTAGCTCCTGTCACACGTGCTCTGCCGGCGGCTCTGCTCAGCTCCGACTCCAGACTCGACACAGCAGGCGTGAGTAGTTTAAAAGCAATCCTCTCCTACTGGAGCTGAGAAAAAGAAATGCCAGCTTAATTCATCTGGCACTCGTGTACATACTGCTAATGCCTGCTCTGGAAAGCATTTCACTACAATAGCAGGCATGTAATTTCCTTACTGCACTCTGAACTCAGATTATATTTTAACCATCAAGGCCTGATCCAGAGCCTGTTGAAGTCAGCATGTGTCTTTCTATTGCTTCCAAGGATTTTAAGGCATGCTGCCTGATGCTAATCTCAGTGCACAGGTGTAAACACAGGGTAAATCTGGTGTAAAACCCCCTTGCAGGCAGAAGTTATCCAACTTTACACCAACACAACAGGGAGCTGAATCTGGCACAGGCCCATTAGCTATGGAGGTCTCAGTGTGTAACTCTGCTCCTTGTCAGCTCTGATTAGACATGCAGGCTCACCGGAGGCTCCCCTTGGAATGAGGGTGCTGCTAATGATGCCACAAATCCATTTTTATGTAATTTATTTATTCAGTCTCAGGCATGGGGTACTAAACATGGTCAGGGACCAGCTATAAATCAGTGCTATGAAATCCACTGTAGATATTAACAAAAATTAAAACTCCTACTCATTTCTCTAGGGCTTTAAAAACAAAATCAAGAGAACTAACATCACCCCACACCAAAGCATAGGCAGCCATGGAAAGATAATCCAAATGGCAGCTCTTGAGCTACCTCCAGGATGGTTAGCTGCTCTGTATTGCACGTGGAGAAATTACATCCTCACATCCCTGCATTTTCCTCTTCCACTGTTGGGTGGGAAGAATCTGGGATAGGAGAAGGGGCTGATGATGTGGCTCATGTTGCTTCAAGCACTAATCTTTGTTCTCTGGTTTCTCAGGGAAATCACATAGGGATGAATGCACCCTCTTCCATACAGATATAAGGTGGCATACCATAGGCACCAGTGGGGCTCAGGTTTATACCTTCCCTTTGTCCCTGCCCAGAGTAATTTGGAGTTTGGGTATCCTTTGAAAAGTTTGCTCTAAGCCTGGGAGAAAAATGATGCTGAGAATTGCCTGTTCCAAGAGAGCAGGAATACTAAAAGGGGGGCTGATTAATACCCTTTAAATGAAAACTTCTCCAGCTTTCATTCATGAATAATGTTCTCCATCTACATACTTGCTTGCATGCATTACCATTAGAAATTCTTTCTTCATAGGGCTCCTCCTAAGCCCGCACTGTTAACTCTCACCACAAAAAGCAGCGAACCCCCAGCTCCTCATTTTCACTTTCTCTGGGAAAGAAGGAGGGAGAGGAGCTGGACTCTGATAAAATACAGGCAAAGTGCTCGTTTGCATTACCTTTCATTAACTTTTTAATTAAAGCAATTCTGCAGGCAAGGAGCCAAAGTCAGAAAGAGACAGAAACAATCAGCACTGGGGGCAGAAATGGGGTAAGCTGCCAGGTAAACTGGATGGTGGCATGAGACCAAAAGCATGGACATAGGGGGGTGTAGTCTGAGCCATAAACTTGGAGTCACACTGGGAAAAAAACAGTGAACAAATGAGCTGGCCATGCCCATGCAGTCAGAAACATGAACCAGCACCTTGTTCCATGGCATGTATTTGAAAGCCAGAAAAACATTCCCTTCTAGGAGCCAGCTTGCCATGGCTGGGCAGAGCTGAGCTATTCCAGGTGCTGTGGTTAGAGGTTTGTTCAAGGGTTTGCATCATGGGCTTGTGGTTCTCTTGAAGCTGGGGCAATTGGGCTTGCTCCAGGCCAACCCAACCACACATCCCAAGCATTTCAGGTGCTGCAAGATCAGAGGATGCTGTACATTAATGCTCCAGGATGTCTAATTGAAGTGAGATCTTCAGGGGCCTAAATTAGCTTCTTTTTAATGTCATCAGGACTTCTCTGGAAGGACTTTCCCCAGTGTGGCAGTGGTTGGTAGCTGGCCCACCATGTACAGGGTCAACTCCAAAATCCCTGAGGGGCTTGGAAAGTATTTGTGATGCCACTGGATCAAATCCCAAGTGTTCCAGGATAATTTTGAGCTCAAGCTTTAAAGACAGGTTACATCTTTGTTACAGTAGTAAACTACCAGACACAGCAAGTTTTAGCAGTGTCTCTTGCTACTCATTTTTCTTGCTGCATGACTTTCTTCTGGCCTCTCAGTATGTAAATTACCGTTAGGCTCACCAAGGCTCACTGCTTCCATTTTTCATGCCTCACCATGGGAATTTACCTATGAAGTACAACAGAGCAGAGATTGTACTGCCTTAAACTCCCCTGTTCCCACTTACTGACACATCTTTTCTATCATTTGATATATCAACTTTAATTTGCCTGGTGAGCCCTGCTCAAACTCAAACTTGCTGCTCCAGATGCTCCCAAAAGCATTACAAGAAAATTTTCCAGGAGATGCACTGAACCCAGAGGAAAGCAAAGCAGAGAAGGTTTGTTCCAAGTGACTATTCTGGGAGGATTAGATGGGGATTTTTCGAGACTAATCTCTTTAAATGAAAATTTCAGAATTTGATTAATTTTTTCATCTGCACATGGATTTGCATAAAATTACTGCACTGCCTCATTCATTGTGTAAAAGGGAAAATGTCTGCAGCAAGGATGGACTGGTCAGCTAGGAAGGGTCCAGCACACAAGTGGGTGTGCAGTGACAGGGTGAAAGGTCTTTTTGCTCCCACTCCCTATGGTGCTCCTGCATCCATAACTGGAAAGAAGATGAGGGTGCACAGTAGCAAAACAATGAGACCAGAGAGCTGCCCTTGCAGACAGGCAAGGGACAAAGTAGGATGGAGTCTGAATACCTTTGTTTCAAGAGCCTGCTGAGCTCTGGAAAACCCAGGAGTCCTAATTTCCAATACATGGCCTTCTATATGTTTCTTGAAAAAGAAATATGTTACTCTCATGACTGATTTACTCACGAGGAAAGTGTCAACAGCGTCTCTTTGCCTTTGATGGGGAATGTAGCCTAAGGCCAAACACAGGGATGATAAGTGTTCTGTTCAGCATTTTATACATATAGATCAGTATCATTAGTAAAAAAATTTAACTGGATTTGACATATGCATCTTACTGGTTTTTCTAGGTCATACTCCCTTCACTCCATATATACCTTTTGGAAATGATTATCCCATGCACTGGGGATTGCAGGGAAGAAATATTTTTCACTAAAAAAATCACTCTGTAGCTCAGTGCAGACCAGCACTACCCTGAAGCCAAGTCCACGCCAAGTCTACTTCCTTTCATGCTCTAATTTCTCAAACTCCCTATTCTGAGTGAACTTGCAATCAAAGTTGAGAGCCATTTAAAGTACAGGGAAGGATCAGAGTATTTTAGAGAAGATGAAAAGATACCAGCCTCGAGGACTGGAATAATAGAAAGGGTTCAAAATTCAGTACTGCAAAATACAAGGTCATGCTCTCTGGGATTAATAGCAAAAAAACTATGAGCTCTTCAGTTGGAAATAACATAAGAGGAGGAAGAGACAGGAATATTAATCGGTCACAGGATGACAATTACAGCTGCCCTCTAGGCTGAGACAAGAGGCTGTGGGAAAAGCAGAAAGCAGCAGATGTAATCTACCTTGACTCTGGTGAGGTTTTTGACACCATTTTCATGAGCACACTGGAGAAGTGTGGCTGGGCATATACACTGCTGGATTCATTGAAAAACAGCCGGAGCACTGGGCTCAGAGAGTAGAAATCAGTGGCTCAGTTGGCAGCTGGTAATCAACAAGGTCTCTGCTGGGGTTCACATCTATGGCTTCATTATGGAGGGTAGCACAAAGTGCTTGATGTGGGAGAGGTGCTGATGGAGCCACCTTCCAGAGGAACTGTGATAAACTCAAAGTCAGGGTCAACAGAAACCTTGTGTCACTCAGCAAGGAGTAGTATGAAGTTTTGCAGCTAGGGCAGGATGCCCCTGTGCATCAGGGCAGTCTGGGAACCAAGTGGTGCAACCAGCTATGGAGCAACCCAATAGCAATACTTGAAGGGTGGTTATAAAGACAGTGGCTATGAACCCTTCTTAGTAGTGGCAGAAAGTATAAGTAAGGAGCAACGTCTAGAATTTGCAAATCAAGACATTCACGTTGGACATGATTGAAGAGTTCTTTACAGGGAGGGTTGAACAGTACTGGATCAGGCCACTCAGAGAAGCTGTGGTCTCCAAGCTAGGTGGTTTCCAAGGTTTGGCTGAACAAAGCTTTGGCCAAGCTGATCTTGCACTGGTGACCATCCTGCACTGAGCAGAGCATGGAGCAGGTCCCTTCTCCCCACACTTCTGCGATTCCATGTGGTAACAGCAGGAACAGAATTCAATAGTCCTGAGCACCATGCTTAGTTTCAAAAGCCCATAAAAAGAAGCCAAGCTGTAGGACACAAGCCTCTCTCCACACAAGCATTAAGTCATAACTGTTACCCACAGAGGATCATCACCCCCAGTGGAGTTCAACAGAAATATATTCACCTGAGTGGTGTTGATTCCAGAAGAATCTCTCTAAAATTCATGAGTATCCATCTGAGCAAGCGCAGGTCTGCTGTACTGTGCAGGTTACGGTGGTATCTAATATGGAAATGCACAGGTAGAATGACTGCATTTGATCAATATTATTCAAAAAGCAATTAAGTATTTTTTTCCATTAACTAGGGGCATTATCCATAATGCCTACTTAATATGACATTTTGCTAGGAGATCCAATTATCCCGCCACATAAATTCCAGCTTGGTATAAACTGACAAACGAAGTTCCAACCATTAGGAACAAAGGCAGAAGAACAAAAAGGGAGTGACAAAATATCAAATCAACAACCCACGGTGTTATACAACTCTAAAACTTAGCTAAGTATTGTAGGTGTTTTGAAGTAAATTGTCTTATGATGGTATCAGTGAGTCACCTTCAGGGCCCACATCAGATAATCCAGGCTTTGATCATGCAAGTACAGTGTGCAAGGATTCTGTGCTTCTCTATAACCTCCCATCACACAGAGATCAGTTGTGGGTTTTGCACTGACCTGCAATCAGGCAGCTGACCCCGACAGCTCAGAAGCAACAAAGGTGTCTTGTATTGAGAGTCCCTAGACACCGCTGTGAAAATCCTGCCTCCGTATCAAAGTAACATGGGTGAATCATTCTGATGAGCCGATCCCATCACAGCATGAAGGGATGAATCAGGTTAGATGGCTAAGCCTGTAATAGTGAACAGTGAGAGCAAGTAATCTGAGAGAAGACTTTTGTTTCACTAAATTGTAACTGCACATAAGTCAGCATGTAAGGAGGACAAGCACGCAGACCTTTGGCAATAGTTCCCGGAATTACTGTTGTTTGACCACAGGAGGGCAATATTATTCTAAAAGCAAAATCAAACTCCATTCTGAAGACGGAAAGGAAAATACCATTAACATTTATAAAGGCATCTATGTTTTGTTGGTGGTTTTGATTCTGAGCTTCTGAGAGGTTGCAATGACAAAAGATCTGGTGTTCTAAAATGAAATTAGTGGAGCGTTGGCAGTCTTTGGGGGTGGGGGAGATTCTCACAGCTGCTGTTATACCCCAGAAATAACTTTTCAAGGTAAGAGATGTACAAAAACATGAATACAGAGCCTGACATGGGCATTCACGACAAAAAGAGTAGCAGTTCCAACGTGTCTGTGTTGGAGCACCAGCCTCAAACACCAAGCGGCCTTTCTCATGGGCTGTGTGACGCTCACCTGAATGTGACATCTTACGGGACACAAGCTACGGTGTTATTGCTCAGGGCCCAGGGTTTGGGAGAATAAACAATACTGAGAATTAAGAATGTGTAATAATTGAGCTGGGGGCTGTTTGGATGGGGCATCGGGGAAAACGTCTTCACCAGAAGGGTGAAGCACTGGCATAAGAGTCTTCCTGGGAAGTGTTAAGTCCCCATCCCTGGCGGCATTTCAAAGACGTGCAGATGTGGCACTTGGGGACATGGTTTAGCGGTGGACACTTGGCAGTCCTGCGGTACCACTTGGACCTGATGACCTCAAAGGTCTTTTCCAAGCTAACCACTTGTATGATTCTATGAAGGCAGGGGCACAAAGTGAGGAAGGTGTCACTTTGAAGGAGGGGGCCAGGGCACAAACACCTGCGAGCCGCGCTCCCGGGGCAGACCCCTGAGGACACCCCGCCCCGCCCCGGTGCCCCTGATCAGACGAGGCCGGTGCAGGCCGCGTTCCCCCGATTTCCCCCGATTTCCCCCGATTTCCCCCAGCTCCCTCGGCAGCTGCCGCGGAAAGGGCGTTAGAACGGGACCGGGGGCCCGGCGGCGGGAACGCGCCCGCACCTCACGCGCTCCAGCGGAATGGCTCCAACATCGCCCGGCACCGGAAGTGACGCGCAGCCCGGCGGCTCGAAGTCGGTGGCCTCTCTTCGGGGCGGTGTAACGCGCTCAACCCGACCTCCCTCACCCCGCACGGCCCAGTTGATGCAGCCCAGCCCCGGATTGCCCCTTCCCGCCCCGGCCCACACGAGGGACAGGGGCACCGACACCCTCCCGCCCGCGGGCCGCGCGGACCTTCCTGTCACACTCAACATGGCGGCCGGGCCCGGGCCACCCGACAGCCGCCCTCTTCCCTATCCCGGCAGGCAGTGCGAGCCGCCCGCGCTCCCCCCCCTTCCCCTTCCCATGGTGCTCAGCGTGCCGCTCGTTGTCGTTACCCGACCACCAAGATGGCCGACACAATGAGGAGCAGCCGTCTCTCTGCCGCCTGAGCGGGCCGAGCCCAGCCGGAGGGTGCCGCTCGCCCGCGCCCATCGCCCGGTGCCCTCTTGTGCCTGGTCCCCGCCGCCCCGTGAGGCCCTGCTCGCCCGCCCGGACCCGCAGCTACCACCGCCGCTAGGAGCCCCGCCCGGCTCCTCCTCAGCGCCGCCGCCCCCGGCGCGGCCTGGCCCGGCGGTGGGATGAAGCTGACGGACAACGTACTGCGGAGCTTCCGTGTGGCCAAGGTATTCCGCGAGAACTCGGATAAGATCAACTGCTTCGACTTCAGCCCCAACGGCGAGACCGTCATCTCTAGCAGCGACGACGACTCCATCGTTCTCTACGATTGCCAGGAGGGCAAGTGAGTGGCGGGGGCCCGGCCTGGCCCACTCCGCCGCCGCGGGAGGGGTGCCTGGGGGTGCTCCTGGGGAGGGGTAGTGAGGGGCGCTGGTTGCGGTCGGCTGTGCCCGTTGCGGCGCTCGGGGAGAAGCTGCGCCTGGCTCCGCACCGGTGCGGCACACCGGGCTGGTACGCGGCAAGGTGAGCGGTGAGAGTTGCAGCTTTTCTTCTGTTGATTTTTAGTGCAGGTTTCAAAGTGGAACTGCAGCGGCGTCTGTCGCGGCGGGGAGAGGAGGGTTTAAACGGTTAAATTGGGGCGCAAGGATGGGAGCAGCATGTTTTTGTCAGCCCTGCGGGGTTTTGTGCCTGTTATCTCTGGTAGGCTGGAGCCAGTGGTGTGGCTGCAGCCGGCGATGGTAATTTCCCAAGAGTTCACTGCCGAGAGAACCGAATAGTGTTTTAGCGGAAGGGGCTGAGTCTGGTCACGTTTCCAGGCTTCGGGGGGGGTTAGAGATAGACTGACATCCCGGGCTTCTCTGTGCCGAAGCCTCACTAATTAAAATTGAAGCAGTTGCTCTGAGCAGTCTACAGTTGTGCCTTTTTAAACAACCTAATTAAGCTGCAGCTTCTTTGATAAATGCTTTAAGCCGAAAGGTGAAGGTGGTGTGGTGTGTGTTTAGTGTAACTTTGAAAAACTCGATGGTGTTTTACTTCAAACCTAGTTCCTAAGTGGTGTCTGGGAATGTTGCAGATAAACATGGTCCTCTGTGTTTTAAATCTTCTTCTCTAGTTGCGTTCTGATCCGTAAAGCACAGCTAAAATACCTGTGTGGTTTGCATGTGTCTTCGAATGTTAACTTATATTTAATCCATCAAGGTGTTTATTGGTTTCTGTTACTTGAGGGCAGCGAATTAAGGTATGTGTGTTTCTCACTGACCAAAGTTGTTCAGTTTATCTTTCTTCTTTCATTGATCACAAGATGCTCATCCTATTCTACAGATAAGACCCCAGAAACTTGCACAGCACTTGAGATATGGTGCTCTTGTTCAGAGGAGAAAAACATGAAAATAAGGGCGCCAGTAACGCTTCAGTTAATGTCTTGGAAAGTATGTAAGAGGCATTTGTATTCTTTGAGAGTTGGAACAAACTGAGCCAAATAATGTCATTATTCTATTAAAATCTTTCTCAGTTGGTACAGGTATGCATTTGGCTGCTTTAAATTCTTTTAGGTTTTAATTTTTATATACTGCTTGGTCAAGAGATGTAATTCTGAGATGTTTTTTTTTTGTTTGTTTTTTTTAAGATTAGATACCACACATACAGAAAGTGAAAGCAAACCAGGCATGTGGATTGCAGGAGAGAGAATAAAGTGGATAGGGTAATGCAGGAATGAAAAAGAAATGGCTTGGTAGTGCCAGGTGGTAGATGTGTCAGTGTCACTATATTTTTTAGTAAACCAGATATTCTTAATCCTCCTGCTTTTTCAAGCAGGTCGAGACATCATTCTTGCTGTGTTTGAAAGATTGCATCCTTCATGTTCTCCTAATTTTGTAGACTACTTATTATATGTTATTTTGCATTTCTCTTTAGCTTGCTTGCTTTACACATTGAAGTTGTTTGTCTTCCCTGTCTGATAGAGTGAACTCATTTGAAATTATTCGATTTTTTCTTTATGTAGGACCAAGTAACTTTATACATATGGTGTCTGCAATGGATTGTATTCTAGATCCTAATTATATACGATAGTAGAAGGAGTGATGTTAATGCAGATGGTATTGATTGCTTTTCCCCTTTCAAACTCTTAAAGAACGGTTTGATGGGTTGAGAGGCATTTGGTACTTTCATCCCTGTCTCTGTCTAGACCTGCTGTATGCTTTGCAGGCAGAAGATTTGCTTTAATTAAGTTAAATACAGAAGATCGATGGTCAGTGCTGCAGTGTTGCAGAGCAATGAGAGTAGTTTCATCAAGTAGGCCCATGCTGCAAGAGGCATTTCTCTAGTGGTTATAAAATTAATTTGAAAGTTTCCCATGTACTGTCAATTGACTTAAAAGTGTAGCTATGATTTTTAGAGGACCTGTTTTTTCTCTCACCTGGAAAGTTTTAGCTGTGTGTTGTCACTGTGGATTTATGTAGAGGCAAAAAATCAAATACGAGAATAAGCTTTGTAATATGGTGAGATTTGGCAGTTCCAGGCCTATAGTTTGTGGTTGTGGGTTGCTGGTTTTTTTTTTCGTAAATTACCATTTCAGGGGCCTGAAACTCACTTTCAGTATGCAATTTGCTAATGAATATGATGGCCAGGAGGAAATATCCTGCTTGCTGGGTCTCAGTAGAAGACACCCTGCTTCATCAAATGGCCTGAATGTTGACGCTTTCCCCATGTGAAAGTGGCAAGATTTCCTTGGTTTGTTTGTTTTCCTGTTAATGAGCAGCTCTGCCATAGAATTAAAATGCAACTGTTTTGTTATGCTTCACGTACACCCTCACCTCATTTGCTTTGCTTTGCTGTACCAAAATGAGCCATACACCTACAACAGTCATTGCCAGTATGGCCCAAGCCCCATCTCAGTGAACTTCAGTTTCTGAAAGTGTCAGAACAGTTTAAACAGTGATGCATAGCCACAGGCTGACAGGACAAGATAATCTTGAAACACAGATTTCCTTATCATCTGTATTCTGAGTTCAGGCAACAAGCTTGAAAAAATAATCCTGCTTCTTCATGAGCATACAGTAATTTTGGACCTGACATTGCATGTCTAGTTCAAAATGTGTAAACAACTAAATAGTATTTTTAACCCATTCTGCTTCACCAACTACCTCCATAGTAAGCTGTCTCTAAAGTGTGAAAAAATGAAGAGGCTTACCTGGGACTGTTGTGCTCAGGAATGAACTCTGAAAGCTTTTAGAATGGAGTTATGTGCTGGGATTTACAGCAGTCCCTGAGGCTGTGTGCAGGAGGCTCCTGGCTGCAAATTTCCCACCCTGGAATGATATAATGGTGGACTGGCAAAGGCTTAGCTTGTATTTTAGTATATTATCTATCTATATTTAGTGTATTATACAAATAAAGAGGTGGTGAATCTGGGCTCCTACCAAGCTGTGGTGTTTATTAGACCTCCCAGTGAGCCTGGTTTTGGATGATGGGTTTTTACCTTCAGTAGTAGTGATTCAAACAAAGGCACTGATAATACTACAAACCTCTCCTGCGTTTTATTTTGTCTGTATAGCATTTCTGTCTGTGATCTTAGGAAGGATTTTTTGGCAATATTGTTTGGCTTCAGGTGTGCTGACTACATTAAGGTTAAACTTGGAGTTGCGTTTTGCACTTTGCTTAAAAATATGTAAAGCTTGGTTTTCTTGTTTGTGTGTTTTAAGTAGTGGATTGGGAACAGGCGGTCAGTCGTGTGTGAGGTAGCGTGCTTCTGCCTGTATCAGCTTACACGGAAACTTCGCCTTTCTTTAAAACATGGAAGTTCTTTCTTCTTATTGGTAAATGTGCTTTTGTCCATCTGTCAGTCTTTATTTTCTGAGCTGCTCCACTTTAAATTTCTCTTAGATAAAGAAGAGCTGGACTCAACATGAGAGTCTTGGTATGTTTTGAGGGTGGTGTGTTTTTTAGCTGTTTTTTCTGCAATTTGATCAAAAGCATAGTTGAGGTAAATACAGAGAGTGGCATTGGGAAGTGTGTCAGACATGCTACAGAACTTTAGTGTCTATATTTATATCTGATGTGCTACTTTCAGTTTGTAGCACGTTTGCATCTCAAAATTGATTTAAGAATCTACTTAAAGATCTATTGAGATTTGGTCTGAGTGGTACAGGTGGTGTACGGGATTTTGTTACATATGCTGCATTGGCTTTCAGCTAACAGAAGGTTGTCTCCAGCAAGTTTGCTTGAAGTCAAAGTGCTGTGGCTTCTGCTGGTTGAGAATTAATCTTTAAGAGTGAATGTGTTTTTCTGTTCTGATCTGAGAAGTCTCCAACTCGTGCTCTTATTTGGGTGTGTCAGTTTGAGGCTAATGAAAACAAGAGAAGGTTGAGCATTTTAGAAATACCTTGTCTGAGGGTGTAGGCTGAAACTTTTGTCTTGGCAGCAGTGTTGGTTTAAACTGCTCCTGCTGTTTGTTTCCATTCCGATGCTGTTGTCTTTGGTTTGTGTTGGTAAAATATTCTGTGGGCTGGTGTAATAACCAGTGTTATGAATTTGGGGATTAAAAATAACTCCTGGAAGAGATTGTATGTTTTCTGGTGTTGATCAGTACCCCTCTTGGTTTGCTGCCCAGCTTTGGAACCTCTCTGCTTACCTCAGTTAAGAAGGCGGCGGAAGGAGTCTGGTAGAGATCCTACAATGCTTAAACAGGCGCTGTTGCAAGATACTTGTATTAACCAGCTGCCTCTAAGTTTATTTGCAATTTTAATTTCTAGTGCCTGCTTACAAGACCCCCAAAATCCAGCCTGATGTTGTCTTCACTCTCACTAGAATGTCTTTAATGCTGTTGCGAAATGTTACATATCCATTTCATGCTTTAATTAAGGTTGGATATAAATATAATTCTCCAGCAGTCTGAGAGTCCCTGAGTTACTGTTGCTTTTATAGACTGTTGGTGTATACGTATGTGTTTGTGTTAATACTGAGAAGCCAGAGTCTGAATTGGACCTGCTGTTCTAGGGTTTGAAGTAACGCAGAACAAAAAGACAAGTTATTTACACCTAAAATAAGTAGCAGATAAATGAGCGATTTGGGTGGGTAAGGGAATGATGAGGCAGTGCTGCCTGACATGCTACCTCCTTGTAATCTTTTTACAGTAGACAGCATGGGAAAAAGAATTTTTGGAGGAGGCACATGAGTGCATTTTGCAGGTGTTAGAGGAAACCTCAAGCCTAGGGATAGTCTTAGAGAAAGCATCAAGGTGCTTGTTCCGAGAATCAAATACAAAAGCTTTTCTTTCTTTGTATAAAACATCTGACTACTTGAAACAGTCTTGTAATAGCTCAGTGAAAACAGGCCTTGTTAACGTAGTGAGTTTGAGCTTTTTGTTGCAGTGAGTACAATCATTTCTGCTTCCTTCTGACAGACCAAAGAGAACATTGTACAGTAAGAAGTATGGAGTGGACCTCATCAGGTACACACATGCTGCCAACACTGTTGTGTACAGCTCCAACAAAATAGATGGTAAGTGATCCACTGGAGTTGAGACTTTTTAATCTCCTTACGCTTAAAACTGTATGCCTGGATAAATAGCTCTAAAAAGCTGGGAAAAACCAACCAACCAACTTATTAGTGATAAACGTGCTGTCAGAAACAGAGGAATTAATGTTCAACTGTAATGCACAGCTCTGTGATACTCCCTCAGGCATGCTGATGTGAGTTTTCATTCCTGCAGTAACTAAGGGATTAAACATTGTTAGTGTGATATTCTGTTGTTCACTTTGCTGTTTGATACCAGTGCCATCAGCCTTACTTTCTTATGTGCGAAATGAGACAAAAGGGGCATGTGGCAAAAGGTGGGCTACACGCCGTCACTCTGGTGCACACACAAGTCAACTGCAGAGGAAGAGAGGGCAGGAAGTTCAGGTAACTCAGCAGATCACCACCAAACCTGGAGGAAGGAGGTCACAGAGCTTTTCTGAGATTGCATTTGCTTCTATTTATCTGTTTTTTGCATGTATTAGACAGACCACCCATTTTCATGCTATTTCTATCCAGTCACTGTCTCTGGTAGCCATGCTCAGTGACATTGAAGGGCTTGTAGAGCTTGTGACAGGCTCTCTATTAGCCTATTTCTGTTTAAAATACAAATTTAAGAACTGGCACAGTTCACAATGATAGCTACATTAATTCTTCCTAAGGTTGGAAATGGCTAGTGTTCATTTCTGTCAATTCTATCTCAGTTTTGTTTGTAATCAGTCTCTGAGAGTTTTCCAGTGAACAAGTCTCTTAGCACAGCACTTTACAAATGGGTTTTAACACTGTATTTGTCAACTCTCAATCATTTTTGTAGTAGTGGTTTGGTTTTGTTTTTTCCTTTGCAAAGATGGATATTGACAGTAGAGATACTGGTGCCTTGTGGAGTGTGCTAGGTTACTTGAGGAAGTTAAAGAAATATGTGTTTAGAGCACGTAGAAGTTAAGAGTTAGGAAGTCAGGTGAAACTAGAATGAGCTGGGCCTGAAACTAGAAGAACAAGGAAGTTTCCAATGGAATTGGATTTAATCGTGTGAAAGGATTAAAAGTGTGATAGGAAACACTTGCCTTTTTAGTCCATTTCATAGTCTACTTACTATCTTTTTTTATTAAGTCATTACTTTTTGCTGCATTTCTGACTTGGCTCTAATTGAGAATTAAGTAACAACCATTTAATGAAGCATTTTTAATGCCATTTTGAGTTCTTAATTTTTGTTTATAAGCACTGGTAAACTTTTCAGGAACTAAAATTTGAGAGGTTTCATCCTGCAGGGTTGCATTATGATAAATACTTGATTAGAAGAAAAGAAAAAAGATAGAATGTGAAAGTATTTGTTGTCGTTATAAACCATAAGCCTGATAAAACCAGCAGTGTGTTCTGTAGGGGTCCACATACCCTGTGGTCCCTAATGCATGCATGCAGTCTTGGACAAGATGCATTGTATTCAACATGTTACAGAGTTATCAGGAGGGAAAATTAACGCAGGAGCACGTTATAGGAGTGCTGGTGCTTGCTGCAAGTGTTCTGTGTTGGAGTTTTACTCCTGAAGATTTCCTCAAGATCTTTGAACCCCATTCCTCTTGCCTGATTCCAGGCTGAGGTAGTAGTTTGTACAGTTTGAGGGTCTATGATACCACCCGGTACAGGAGATAACTGTACAGGCCACTGCCTTGCCTGGGACAGAGCACTGCCAACAAATAGGCTGACAAAGGATCACAGTTCCCCAGTGCTTCCTCTTTAGGAAGGAAGACGAAGTTCTGCATGGATACTCCAGGTAATGACAGTTCTTGCAGGAAAAACTGGAGATATGTTTTAATAGCAGTCTTGAAGTATGTTGGGTCTGGCTATGATGAGATGTGATACTGTCTTGGGGGTTTGTGGTTTGAACAGTTACCTCAGGTCACTTTCATAATGGTGTTTCTCCAGTTTGATTAGTCACTTTTCGTTTTCTTGTCAGGCACAGGAGGGTGGTATAGAACTGTGCTGTCAGCTTCAGGTGAAACCTCGGGCAAAAGAACCCAACAACTTGATCTTTTTTTCACAGAAACCAAATATGCTGAATGAGCCTTTCAGAACCTTCTGAACACAATAGCTTGCATGAGAATGAGCATCTTGCATCCTCTTGGTTCTTGTTCTTTCAAGTAAAAAGTCAAAATGTCCTTTTCCCTGAGTTTATGTGTGGAGCCTCAGCAGGGCTTGTTCCAGCAGTATAGAGTCTCTTGCCAATGTGTAGTGCAGGTACAAAATTCAGATCTCTTCCATCCAGCAACTGCTTAAACCGTGTCCTCCAACTGGTGTGCGGAGGGATTCTGTGGTGCTGCTTTAAGATTTAAGCTGTGCTCTTCACATTTCATCACTGAGAGGCATCTGCACATAAAAAGTGGCTTCTTTGCTTTAGTAATTGTTTCCTTTCTTTTAATCTTGGATGAAGGTCTCAACAGCATCTTCTGAAATTATGGGCTACTCTTGGTATGTTCATCTGTACTCAATAAAATTACCCCATGAGAAATGTAGTGCTGCTCTAATTTACTCTGTGTGTTTTTAAGACTGCTTTAAGTGGACTAAGCTTTAGATTGTTCCTCCATCCTCCTCTTAAAGCTTAGCTGCTCTAGGTGCAGAGAATGTGTGAAGCTGTTGGTTGTCAGTCTTGTCCTGGATTTGAAGTTCATGTTTTATCTTCTCTTTGGCTAAATGTACATTAGCACATTACCTGTGCTTACTGTTGAGTAGGAGACTTCTTTGCTGGATGTGTACATAGATAAGACATCGAGATTCTTGCTGTATGCCAAAAAAAAAAGGTGGTAATATTAACTTCATAATTTGATAACCCCAATATGAGAATGATGGAATAAAATGTCTTGGTACTTCAGTAAGTTTGAAATTAACTTGCGTAAATTATCTGACAGTTTATCATTAAGATGTAGTAAGACTTCAGGCTGTGGGAAGTATCTTTTTCTGGTACCTGATTGTCATTCCTGCCTTGAAAAACAAGTTGGTTTATGTCTGTTTCTAAGTTGACTGTTTGAAAGCTTGACTTGAAATCAGATGACTAGACTTATTTGCTGTGGCAGGATTACTGTGTGGGAAGCAAGTTTACTGTGTGACCACTTTGAGATAATGTTGTATTTGTGGTGTAATGAAGCTTTCCGTTTGTTTCTGGTTTCAGATACAATCCGATACCTTTCCCTGCATGACAACAAATACATTCGCTATTTCCCGGGGCATACAAAAAGGTAAGATGTGGCTTGGAGGCAGTGCAGGAGAAGTTGAAATAGTGATTGTAATGAGCTTGAGTTATGTTACAGTTAGTTCACTACAGTTTTTGCTTTGTGTTCATGGCAATTACAAGCTTGTACACAGCTGTTATGTGGGTGTTGTTCTGTTTACTTTTTTTGTGTGTCTGATGCATGTGGTCTTCTGTGTTGCAGAGTTGTTGCTCTTTCAATGTCTCCAGTGGATGACACTTTTATTTCTGGGTCCCTCGATAAAACTATTCGACTTTGGGATCTCCGCTCCCCAAATTGCCAGGTAGGATATCAGATTCATGTACATAGGATGTTGCATTTTCAGTTAAAGGTTGAAAAATGGATGTGTGCTAATTATAAAACAGAAAAACTGCCAGGAATGTCTGCTGCTGGTTTAGTGTTGACACCTTCCTGGAATGCTGTGGAAGCCTGGATCAGAAATCTGTGGTTGCATTGTGTAACACCACTCACTTTCACCTATGGCTCTGCTGAAGAGGTACTGGGAAGAGCAAGAAATAACACCCACAGCTGATGAAACAAGAGGAGAGCTGGGGTGTTGTCAGGCTGCTACCCCATGCAGTGTCCTCTCTTTGCTGGCATCTCTCCTGGGTTAGGAATGCATTTTACCTGAGTGTTACAGTGTGTGTTTAAAATTGAAGACTTGATGCAATGAAATGTGAAGAAACTGATGATCTAAGCTAACACAGCAGCCATATGGTCTACGCCTCCTTACATCACCTTTGTTGTTCGTCAGACCTGTTTGTGAGCAGATTGAACTTTCTAGCAAGGCAAAACTTTTGGTTTTCTTTCTGTATTTTGCTGGAATATTTTTACATTGTTAAGTTGAAGCTAGCAACAAGGGCGGGAATGAAAGACTAGGATTACAATCTGCCTTTTATTGATAATAAGCAGTATGCACTTGCAGCCCAGAAATCTGACCCTATACTGGGCTGCATTGAAAGAAGAGTGACCAGCAGGTTGAAGGAGGTGATCCTGCCCCTCTGCTCTGCTCTTGTGAGACCCCACTTGGTGTATTGTATACAGTTCTGGTGTCTTCAACGTAAGAAAGGCATGGAGCTGTTGGAGTAAGTTCAGAGGAGGGCCATGAGACTGATCAGGGAGCTGGAGCACCTCCTGTGTGGAGACAGGCTGAGAAAGTTGGGGCTCTTCAGCCTGGATAAGAGAAGGCTGCATTGAGACCATATAGCAGCCTTCCAGTATCTGAAGGGGAACTGCAGGGATGCTGGAGGGGGGACTATAGTGGTAGGACAAGAGGTAACGGGTTCGAACTTAAACGGGCATTCAAGTTAGATGTAAGGAATAAGTTCTTAACTGTGAGGGTGGTGAAGTACTGGAGCAGGTTGCCCAAAGAAGTGCTAAATGCTCCATCCCTGGCAGTGCTGAAGGCTAGGTTAGACAGTCTTGGGTAACATAGACTAGTGTGCTGTGTCCCTGCCCATGGCAGGGGGGTTGGAAATATATGATATTAAGGTCCTTTCCAACCCTAACTATTCTGTGGTTCTATGTAGCGTTGTGCTCTCATTTTTCTGTCTACTAGGACCATTTTGCTAATGAAAGAAGACTGTTTATGTATTCCAGATGATGTAACTGTAAATGCGACATGAAGAAAAGGCTGTATTTCTTACAAAATAGTTTTAACTGTTCAAAAACCACATTAAGGTCTTTCTGTCAAGAAGTGTTAATTTTGCCTTTCTCTGGGACTTAACGCCTTTAATGCCAGTGTGTAAGTTTCCCTTGGGGTGAACCTCAGTCTCAGAGTTGCTACAGATGAGACAGGGTGGTAAATTCAGTAGCAGTTCTGTAGCCTGTAGTTGTAAGTGGTAAAACTACGACTTGTGACTGAAAGCTGCGTCCTGCAAAGTTTGGGAAACCGGTTTAGGAAGTGTCACTTGTAATTTTCAGTCTGCTCAGGAGGTGGCAGCCGTACTTCCTGGAAATGTCATCGGCAATCCAGAGGTGTCCCACTTGCAAGGCTAGCTTACAGCTCAGCCCTCAGACATCACAGGGAAGACTGGTTTCAGTTGGGAAGATAGTAGTAGTAATGTCTCTAGAAAAGAATGGTATTTCAGAAATGCAGAAGCTTCTTAAATAAGATCAGCTCTTTAAATTGACAGTATGTTTATGTGCATACAGTTACATAAAGACATTTGGCCAATACACACAGAGCTGCCAGTCAGAATATAAAAATTACACATCGTGTTGCCTTTACCAATTTTTTTCTCAATTTTTTTCTACTGTGCAAGTTAAGGAAAAATTGACATTAAAAATAAGCACGAATAGTAATTTGTCATTTTTAATATGTAAGCTGTGTTGGCTTCCAGGAGGTTTGAGTTTTCATTAAGCAGGCAAGGATAGTTCAGCAGTGGTGCTCTCTGGAGCTGTTTGTACTTGCTTTCAGATTACCCTTTTTTTTTCCTCCTTCACAACCATCATTGGTAGAGCACTGTTGTCAGTCCCAGCAGCAGAGCTTTGTGATGTATTCTGGTGTGGTTATTGATATAGCCACATCATCCTCCCTTCTCTGGGAACTTTTTGAGTGGATGTGCACTTAAATGAGGTCTTGATTTGGTCTAATGTGAACTTCATCATTGCAGCAAACTGGAAGCTCCATATGGTGACCTGAAGTAGTCTGACTTGCTTTTGAGAAACTTAGGTTTTACCTCAGGAAAACCTTAGCATTTACAATTGAAATCAAGTTGTTCATCACACAGGCTGCTGTCCTGCTTACGGTAGGCTTGAAGGGTGATGATAAAAGTGTATCAGTTTCACAAAATAATTCAGGCTGCTTCTGGTTTCTAGGGTTTAATGCATCTCCAAGGGAAGCCTGTGTGTTCTTTTGACCCAGAAGGGTTGATTTTTGCTGCTGGAGTCAATTCTGAAATGGTGAAGCTTTATGACCTCCGTTCTTTTGACAAGGTGAGCTACATTAAGTTCACTTCTTATGTTTTTTAGCCTCCAAGAAGTAGCCTGAACTCTGTGTGCAGAGGCTGAATTTCTTTAGCTTACTCTCTGAGGTGCCTGCTTGACAGTACATGTCTCAAACAGAAAAGGATGCATGCTGTCACCAAATACTGAAACCCATTCTTGAACCAGTGTTAAAGTTTACGTCTGATAACTCTTCAACCTGTTCTAGTCTCCTGTTTAGGCTTATTGTTGTTGTGATGTGGAGTTTGTTTTGTTTGCCTTGCTGCTTTTTCTGGAACAACACTAGCAAAGATGGAGGGAGAATTGTCAGAAAGAATGGAAATTTCAAAGGAAGCTATAATTGGGTGGCAGCTGAACTGGCTGAGCACTAAGCTTAGTTACTTCCATGGGTTTCAAAAAGTCAGATGACAATAACACTGGCACAAGCTCTTTCTCTAACCTCATTTAGCACCCTCGAGAGAAAACATCTACTTTAATTTCTGCTGTTGAATGTGATAGACTATGGGATTGTTGGGTGTTGAAGTGCCCCACTGTGGCTCTTTTCTGCTATGGAAACTGTGGATTCATACTTTGAGTATTACATATGCAGTGACGTCTTTTTGCCATGGGACTTTGCTTTGGTATCTTTGAACTAAATACTTTCTTTTGAAAAATCCAACTGTTTCCTCAGCTGAAGGCTAAAATCAGCCTCTTAACAGCTATGCACGCAGAGTCTACATAGTATTTCCCATTTTTCCTTTAAAGGGGCCATTTGCTACATTTAAGATGCAGTATGATCGAACATGTGAGTGGACAGGCCTGAAGTTCAGTAATGATGGCAAACTCATCCTCATATCAACTAATGGAGGGTTCATTCGGCTGATTGATGCCTTTAAAGGAGCTGTCCTGCATACATTTGGGGTGAGCATGCTGCCTGGGCTACCTGCTTGGAACTTGGTGTTAGTTTTGGGAGCAGGTTCCCTTTGGTTGTGGGATGGCTGTGGACACACTCTCTACTACATGTTCTCCTGTTTTGTTCCACAGGGTTATAACAATAGTAAGGCTGTCACACTGGAGGCATCATTCACACCAGACTCTCAGTTCATCATGATAGGTAAGATAATTCCTCTTGGAAAGAATTTCAGTGTTCTGAAATGAGGTGTATTACATAGGACTAAAGTTATATGTGGGAAGCAGAATGTATTTAAATAATACAGTGGAGCTGTCAACTTTCCTTGCATTGGCAGTTTTGTTTTGTTAGTTCACTCAACATTTTCTAGGCTGAATGCAGATGGGCCTGTAAAAATACTTTTTAGTTTTTCCTTTATATAGGCATACTATTCCAAAAAAGATAAGAAGCCAACAAACTGTTGTAATGTGTGGAGACCTGGCATACAAATTATGACAGTGGTCCTCATCCTGTGGCTAGGGTGTACTCATGGGCTGCCTCAAAGCATTTCAGGGCTGTCTGTCATGGTCTGACCTCCACTGCCTGATAAGCAGTGCTTGGGTGATGGGTGTATCGTAGCCTGATGTTGTACAGTCCTCAGGGGTAGTCCTGCACCAATGACATATGGGGCAGCTGTGTTTTGTTCGTGCCTGTAGAACAAGCTCTGCTTAACCCTTGATAGAAGCAGTGGGCATCAGCCTGATGGCTCCAACTGTATGATTCCTCTGGCCCAGGCCCCTTCCTCACCCCTGCAGGGAGAGAGACCCTTAAGTGAAGTGAGTGGGAAAAAGCAGTTGCCACTGCTGTAAAGCCTGATGCTGCAGGTTGGTCTCCCCAAGGTAAGCACTTCAGGCAGTCTGCCCAGCAGGACCTCTGAACACAAGTCAGGTGCATCTGTGTAGTGCTGCCCTCTCCTAGAGTGTTTTTATTTTATGTTCTTATTTATATGGCTGTTACATAAAATACGTTTAACTGTGGTAATTGGTATCTGGATCTTTGTTTTTCCTAGATGAGTGATGGTCTTGGCAAAGCTGCTTTTTCTTGTTCTAGCTGAGAATTTCCTGATTCCAGAGAAGGGTGGGGTTCTTTGTTGGGTCTGTCTCTGGAGAGCACTTTATTGCACATATTTACCTTCCTGTTGTGCCCTTCCAAATGAAAACTATAGTTGAAGAAGTTCCAGAACACTTATTTCTGTTCAGTTTTTACATGTGGTTAAGTTATAACTTGTGCTTTTCAGTTTTTCCTCCCTGGAGGGCTGAAACTGCAGAAGCAGAAGAAATTTCCTTGCCTAGAAATGTTATTCAAAACCGAGGCTAAGGCAGAATTGAGTTATGAAAATGTTAAGTGCCAGCCTCTCGGAGTTTGCAAAATGCCATTGTAAAGGAAGAAAATCTGTCCTGTTGTAGTGATGTGGAGAGCTGACTTCTCCAGTGAAGCTTCTGGTATTTGGTCTAATGCATTGCAGTGTGGTTACCCTCTACAGTAAAGCCTTTGGCTTGATTCTGTGCCTACCAAGTGCGATATTATCTCCTTCTGTCTGAACTGGGAACTTGTGTGAACCATGACTCTCACGCCAGCTTTTGGCCTCTTGCACACTGATGCACATTGGCATGGGTCTTTCCTCCTCAGCTGGATGCTGTCAGCTCTCCTTGTCCTCTGGGTGACCGCAGCTGTTAACCCCTTCACCAGAAGAGCATTGCACTGGGGTGTGTAGTTGAGTGTCTGCAGTGCAAATATATAAACTGCTATTTGGATAAAGGTGTGTAAACTTGAGTGATGTTTTGTAAATGCCCTAGTGATAATTTTTAAGCTTAAGCTATGAAGATGAGGCATGTTCGTTCCCACAGTTCTGACATAAAAGAACATAATGTTTTTCAGTTTCACTGCTGGCCTCCCCTATGTATCTTTAATATCTTATTCTCCATTCCTGCCTGCAGGTTCAGAGGATGGGAAGATTCATGTTTGGAATGGGGAAAGTGGAATGAAGGTGGCTGTGCTGGATGGGAAACACACCGGCCCTATAACCTGTCTGCAGTTCAATCCAAAATTCATGACTTTTGCTAGTGCATGTTCCAATATGGTAAGGAAAGTGTTTTAAGTTCCTTCTAAATCAGTGAGGTGCTGACCGTTTTTAGAAATGGGTATAATAAGGCCCAGTGCCACTGATGGGTATTTCCTTAGGTTTTGGTGAGAGCCAGGCCTCTATTCCCTGCCTTTATTGCACCTCACCTGGCAAGTAGATACATGGGGCAGCAGACATGGCAAGCCGGTGTTTGAACATACATATGAAAGCAAAACAACGAGTGAATGTGCATGCAGAAGTACAAGTTCTTTAGGTCACTGCATATGGCTGGTGTTTTCAGTCTGTGTAATACTGGCTTGCTCTGGAGAGGATGCAATGCAAACCAAAGCAAGGATTGTACCCTTAAGCTGCTGGGAGAGTAGTGCTGCCTCTTCAATAGTCTCTTCTTGTATGCTTAGAGAAAACAAATCTTTCCTACAACACACTGCAGGAGCTGATCTCTGCTACCTTCTATAAGGTGTTCTTTCTTTCCTTCCCTCTAGGCCTTCTGGTTGCCAACTATTGACGACTAATTCCTATGCTGAAGCTGCTGGCAGATGACTCCAATACTGCGAACAGCAGCACATTATTGCAATCATAGTATTGGAATTGCCTGAGTCCTAGACTGCATTCCTGTTCCTGAGTATGTTTTTGTATGTCTTACCTTTATTTGCCGATTCCTTTGCAAGGACTCCTCCACTCGGCCTCCTAGCATGTTCAAAAGCAGCATGCTACACAATTTTACCTTCCAGTCTGTGCCCAACAGGCTTCAGCTGAAGTTGGAACTGACACAGTATTGTTTCTAAGAGCAGTGAAGTCTGTTTTATTTACAAAATGTTCATGGCATTTTTTAAGTTGTCATTGTGTGTTTTTGTCAAGGTTAAAGCCACTCATGCAGTTCGCTCACTCACTCCCCCCACTCCCAGGGGAATGGGGAGGAGAACTGGAAAAATGCAACTCCCACGTACTGAGATGCACACAGTTCAGTAACTAAGGTATAACACAAACCATTGCTGCTGCCACCAATAATTATAATGACCAGAGAAATACAAGGGAAAAGAACACAACTGCTTACCACCCGATACCCAGCCCGACCCAGCAGTGATCGCAGCCTTCTGAGTAACTGCCCCCAGTTTATATACTGGCCATGACGTGCTGTGGTATGGAATACCTCTTTGCTTTGTTTGGGTCAGGTGTCCTGTCTCTACTTCCTCTCGGCTTCCGCTCCTCCCTGGCGGAGCATGAGGCTCAGAAAATCTTTGGTCAGACTAAATATTTCAGTAGCAACTAAAAACAGCAGTGTTACCAGCACTGTTCCCAGGCCAAAAGTCAAAAACACAGCACTGCACCAGCTACTAAGAAGGAGAAAAATGACTGCTGCTGCTGAACCCAGGACAGTATCCACTCCTTATTCCATACCATTCACATCATGCTCAGATCCCACATTTTCAATATACCATCACTCTTATCTATCTGTCCACCTCTCTCTGTCTTTACATCCACAGAGAGAGACAGATATCGTCCTTTAGTGCATGGACCAATCCCTATAAAGCTGCTGAGTCCATCCTGTCCATAATAATCAGGCCCCATCTCTTGCAACAGTCTTTCAGAGCAAGAGAGGCTGTGTGCAGCATTTGCACTCGTTGAATAACCTGGGCAGTAGTGTCCATTGCTAAGTCCACCCCTCGATCGTGCTTCTGTATGTTGCATCTCTGCCCTGATGGGCCCACCAGGCTCAAAATAATTCACCCTCCCCTTCAGCAGTTTCTGCAGCTTGTTGCTGGGGACTCCATACAGCTTTCTTCCATCTCCAGTGCTTCCAAAGCACTGGAGGGGCCCAGTGGACCAGGTACTTGCCCATACTGTCCCACACACCCTGCCACTCATGGCTGTCCAGGCTCAAGGAAAATCTCTTGGTCCTCCTACATTGTCGTCTACCCCCAGACAAGGCCCAAACCCAACTCTGCTTAACTCTTGGGACTAGACAAAATGGTTGAGGGTTAAAACACACTGTGTGCCAACATGATGATCCCCATCACAATCAGCAGGCATGTCTCAGGGGTACCCAAAGGCCATTCAAAACCTTCAGAACTCTCAAATGACACTGCTGTACTTGTCACTGGGGCTGGTGTAGCTGCTGTGCTTGCCAGCTCTCACTACCAGCTGCTCTTTCTTTGAGTCCAGATCTTTCTCCTCTGCCTCGCTGGGAAGTGCTGTGTGGTCCCCTGCATCCTCTTGGGGCTTGGGCTTACAGGGCTCTGTGGGCAAGTGCTAGCGGATGCTCTTGGCTACTGCAGGTCTGGGCTCAGCTCCTCTGCTGCCTCTTCCCTTCCTCCTGGTCCTCACAGCAGCTATCCTGTGCTGTTTCAGCCACTGGTGGTTCCTGGGACCGACCCCCCTCTGCTCCCCGCGGCCTCACAAAGATGGAGGCGAGGATGAGGGCCACAATGGTAAAGAGCAGCCGGGCGGCCAGGTAGAAGTCCATGGCCATGTCCATCCCACCCTGCTGCCAGAGCCCACCCACATTACAAGTCATTGCCATAAAGTACAATGAAACCAGAACCTTAGCCCAGGCCCCCCCTAAGACAGCAAATAGCAGCTGTAAGTAAAGCACAACAGGCTGAAACCGTGAACTCAAGAGAATCAAAAGCAACAACTCTTAGAGCCTCAGCATTGTGAGGAGTGACTATTAATCCTGTTGTTATCTCAACCCTGCGTGCCCCACGTTGGGTGCCAAAAAGAACCGTCGTGGTTTAAGCCTCTCACGCAGTTCACTCACTCACTCCCCTCTCTTTCTTCCCCCACTCCTGGAGGGATGGGAAGGAGAATTAAAAAAATGCAACTCCAACAGTTTGAGGTAAGAACAATTCAGTAACTGAGGTATAATATAAACTATTGCTGCTACCACCAATAATGACAAGGGAAACAACAAGGCAAGAGAATACAATTGCTCAGCACCCGATACCAAGCCTGACCGGGTAACTGCCCCCAGTTTATATAGTGGGCATGATGTGCTATGGTATGGAATACCTCTTTGGTTGGTTTGGGTCAGGTGTCCTGTCTCTGCTTCCTCTTGGCTTTCCCTCCTCCCTGGCAGAGCATGAGGTTCAGAAAAGTCCTTGGTCAGACCAAACACTCTGAGCGGTAACTGAAAACATCGGTGTTATCAGCACTGTTCCCAGGCTGAAAGTCAAAAGCACATCACTGCACCAGCTACTAAGGAGAAAAATGACTGCTGTGGCTGAACCCAGGACACTTTTCCTTCTGCAAGTTCACAAGGCTGTTGATGTTCCAAGGTGGAATGTGCAGTTCCTTCCTGTAAGTGCAAGTTTTTAACATCTGGGATATCTGCAGTCCACAGATGGGAAGTCACTTCTGTGCCAAATGCAAACACTGACAGTTTTCGTCTTACACAGCAGATACTGGAGTCTCTTGTAGTGGAACATGCACCAGAACAGCAGGTGACTGTAAATATACATGATACAACCTGTCATCCTTTCATTTGGTGATTTAGTGTGCAACAAACCATACAGGTTTTGTCCACTACCAGAGCTTGCCAAAGCCTCCTTGCCATTTGCTGTGCCAGCATCCTGGAGGGCACAGACAGTATTGATGAGGTCCGGCTGGTATCCCAAGCAATAAAGGAGTCTCAGCAGGAAGGTGGAGAAACCAAACCGAGACTGAAAGCACAGCCTGCCTGTGCATCTTCCTTTATGCATCATCTTACCTGATCTTATTTGTAAATACATGGGGGAGGGCAGTGGGAATGGGCCATATTTTTTTACTTTTAGATATTAAAATGTGGGGCAGTACTGTGGGGTGCCCAGGCTGTTGACCTCCACCAGTGCAGTTGTCCCCTACTGGATTGTAAATAAGCCCTATTCAGTTTTTCCCACACCTGGCATAGACCTGCATCCCACGTATAAAACTGACATAGGGTTGGGTCATGCATTTTGTTCCAGGTCCTGCAGGTTTTGGGTGATAGCTCTGAAAGAGCAGTGCTTCCTTGGCAGAATCGAGTTTTACAAATGTCACGTGTGTCTGTGCTGCCTCTGCTTTGCTGCTGCCCTGCTCTGAAGCATACCCCTGTACAGAGCTGGAAGAGATGTGCCCCCTGCTCCAGAGGGGCTTGCGGGCAAGTGGCATGGAAAGATTGGCAAGCTGGTCAAGACCTGGTTCCAGTTTCTTGTTCTTGCAGGGCTGCAGTGATAAATGCATCAGTCAGCAGGCTGGGACAGGCTTGGCATTAATGTATT
Source organism: Forpus xanthops (assembly GCA_032466535.1). Lineage (NCBI taxonomy): Eukaryota > Metazoa > Chordata > Aves > Psittaciformes > Psittacidae > Forpus > Forpus xanthops. The sequence goes on along the minus strand of JASSUY010006925.1, from coordinate 15,573 downwards.
CATTGTGTTCTTCTCTTCCTGAACAGACTTGGGTTTATGTGCTGTGGCACAGCTTGGAGAGTCGATTCCCGCACCAAGTCATGTGTGCTTTCCACATTCCTAGATGTAGTACTCTGCTAAGATGACAGGCACAGGAATGGGCATGTTCTCCCTACTCTGCAGTGCCAGTCAGTACTGGAGAGCCACGCTCAAGCATTTTACCTTGGGTCAGTTGTCTGGATGCTATTGCAGCAAAGTTTATCTCAGCTGAGAGGCCCTGTATATAATTGGAGCATGTCTCCCTGGAAAAGTCAATCAGGAAGAGGAGTTGCTTCTGTTTTACTATTTCTCCACAGTCCTCAGTGGGAATGTGCTGTGCTAAGAGCTGGAGATGGGGAGTGAGCATTTCTCCACTGCTGGTTCCTTTAAAGCAGCAGCAGGTGCTGAGCTTTGCTGTTTGCCTGTGGCAGTGGGCAGGACTGGCACGGGGCACTCCCATAAACCTCATGTTTGGATCAATCCTGTGGCTTGCCTCTGCTGATGCTGCCACACGAGAGCCCTTCCTGATGGCACAGTTCTGCAGTGTGAGTTTGCTGTCCTCCAGACTGAGGAGGAAAGGAAACAGTGGACTGATGTTTTCCATCGTGCCAAATAGGCCCTGCTGTTGGAGATGCAGATGAGATTCATGCTGTCCCACTGTCACCTATAAATGCCCAGCAGGAAGGGAGATGGTTATCTCTGTCCTCCCAGTTGAATGCTTTCCACAGCTGCCTCTTCAGCTCAGTATTGTTGCATTTCTGGCTGCTTGGTGCTATTTTACCTTTGTTGGTGTTTCTGTAAGCAGCCGTATTTTGCAGTGGTTTGTATCATTACAGGTGTTTGGGGTTTGTATTGCATTATAAGAGTTAAACTTCCAGTAGAAAATCACCTTTCAGGTTTTTTCCAAGTGTTGCTTGAGGAAGTGAGCAGACAGGGAAGCATTTGAAGTCATATTCTAAAAATGCTCTTTGCTGATGTGGACACGTACATTAAGAACATCAGTGCTTTTGGGAGTGAAGGTAAATGTACAGGTGTGTGTACAACATGGCACTAATGTCTAGTTCAAAATTAAAGCCTTCCCAGGGCTGACTGCTGCCTGCAGAGGCATCTTGCTTGGTTGATGTAGCACCTGAGCATTTTCCACCCGCCTTTAAATGTGCCAAGTATTGTCAGGAACTGGATCACATGTTGCTAGATGATTAGATGGGAAAGGTGAATAAAGCTTTTAGCTTCCATGTGCTTCTCTAAATGCCTTTCTTCAGAACAACATGGAACTGTGATTGAAGAGACCACCTCTAAGTAAGTAGTGGTGGCGGCTGAGCCACATCTACATGGGCTGCAGATCTTGCCTGTAATTCTCTTCTCAAAAGTTAATCTTTGAGGGATTTCTCTTTAATTGAGGCTCCCATGTCCTCAGTTCATGTCCCAGCCCCTGCTCTGGGGGCACACAGCAACAACCGAGTGAACAAATTTGGAAGCAGCATTATAACTTTTCCAATGCCTCTTGACTACCTTTGCACTTTAAGGGACTTCACCTTGGTTTTGGGTCAGGGGCGAGGATCCTGGTGAGCCTTTTGGAGCTGGTTATGGGGAGTTTGACTCCTGGGTTGTATCTGCCAGATGGGTATAAATCCATAAAGTCAAGCTCTACTTTGTCACAAAGTACTCCGTATGTGGGGAATTCAGTGTTGTGGCTGTTAATAAATATTTTGTAGAGACACCCCTCGAGTGCTGTAAATGCTGCATTTGTCCCGTGTGATGTGATACAACTTGCTGGTTTCTGAGAGGGGGAATGGGAAAATCACACTTGTTTTGTAACGGCTCCTTCATTTTGGAACCTCCAAAGCTCTGTAGTGGAACTTGTCAGCAATTCCAACATAAATTGTCCATTTAAAGAGGTTTTTCTTGCCTAGGAATGCATCAGGACAGGGAAGACAGCTGCTTGCTGAGTACCCCTAGGTAGAGGGGTGTTCACAGAAGCCTGTGGTCCAGAGGGAAGAGCAGAGCCCTTTGTCAGCAGGAAGATGGGGTAATAGCTGCTTGTTTTGGAGTAACAGGAGACCTGGATCACTAAAGTCAATGTGTTTCTGTGTATATATAATTACAGCAGCTGTTAAGGGGATTGGCAGCCAGCACCAAGATAACATGGGTAAAACCCTGTGCATTGTTTCCAGGTTAAACTCCCAGGGAGAAAAGCAAAACTAGAGAGAAATGCTTTTTGTTCTATCCCTTACTTGAACCATGAGCAGGCAGCTGAAAGGCCTCTCCATTCCTGAGTCCAGGCTTCCCACCATAGGAAACATCTATTGACACCTAGTCCTTGGGGTAGCCCTGCTGAAGGAACGCTTCTAGTGATCAAAGACCAATCCAGAAAAAGCAGAAACCCTGCAACTTTCTAAGGCTGTTTTTCTCCTCCTTGGGAATGTGTAAAACCTCTGACAGGAAAAAAACTGCAGTAAGATGCATGGGGAGAGAGGGAAGTGTTTTCCTTTGGACTTTTCATCCTTGTGCAACTGAAGCACGCGCTGGGGTTCATCTGCTTCACCAGGGAACTGTACAACTTGTATAATGAATAATGAAACCCAAAGTGAGGGCTCAGGGAGATGGGAAGCTTGTCCAGGCCTGAATTTACCTGGCTAATGAATGGGTTGAGAAGGAGATCCTTGGAGTTCAAGGCACAATTCTGGCATGTCTCCTGCACTGCTGTTCCTGCTGTAATGAGTACAAGACGCAGCACTGCAAACAAATTTAAACAAACTGGTTTTATTTTACTCCCAACTCTTCTACTACAGCAGCTGATGAACTTAAAACACTTTGGTTCTCATCAGAGCTACTGCTACAAAACCAGCTTTGCTGTCAGAAATGACCTGAACGAACAGAGAAAGTGAAAGCAAGTGATGTGGTCTAAGAGTTGTTAGAAATCTGTACATTGCATGACGTAACAATATACTTAACTGCTCTTAAGTAACAGTAAGGCACGTACCTTTACACAGGAGGCTCCCGTATGCCAGTGTCTGTCTTCCAACTGCTAACATCCTGTGTTTTGAGGTGGTGCTGCCTAGGATGGCAGGTTTCCCAAGAGGTCTGGGCTCAGCCTCAGCATTGGCACTGCGCAGCAGCTCCTGGGTTTTCAGTACATCTTGTGTTACAGCAAATGGATACGATGCTGGTGCGTCCAGTTTTACACACTGAAGTTCAAGTCTGATTAAAAGGCAGCTCTGGAGACCGTCTGGATCTCAACTGATCTTCATTCTTCAATATTAAAAAGGGAGAAGGGTCACCAGAGATTCGAGTCTCACTGCACTGCAAAGATTGTGGAAGCAGTACCATTCCACCCGTGTGGCCCCCTTTGCAATTGCTCCTTGGCCTAACAATGAGAAAGGAGTAAGGGGAATGCTTTGTTGCAGAATGCTCCTCTCTTAAATGTTCGTAAGGAGCTAATGTTCTTGTTGATCTTCTGCTAAGCTCTGGCTGTGCATTTTTAGGTTCCACTGCAGACGGTTTTACTGGAAGAGGGTGTACATGCATAGCAGAAATCCTTTAGTCCTGACTGATGCTGAACAGCACCACAGCAGGGAACACAGAGAACCTGTGCCTCATGCTAACAGTTCTCATTCCGGTTGTGGAGTGGGATGACAAACACAGAGATGTCATCGTAGGATGCCTCGTGGCTGTCATCCAGCATCCACTGGTGGCCTCTCTTCTTTCCCCTTGCTCTGCATACCAAACACTTGGCCAGTTTTGAAAATCTGTAGGTGGAAAAAATGCAACATTTTGGTTAACACATCACTGTTCCCTTAACAACACGAGATGCAGCTTTCTTGTCAAAATAGAAGGGTTGTTTTAAGACACCAGCTTTATCTTTGTTTCTTTAGGATGGGGAAAGATTAGGATGCAGTTTCCAGAGTCACAGAAAAGATTGCTTGGTGATGCTGGGGCTGACCTAGAACCAGAGTGATCTCAGCATGGTTTTGGTCTGACCAGGTTCTTTGGGAAGGAAAACAACAGCAAAGCTGCCATTACCTGTGAGGATCTGCCCTGTTTTCTTCAAGGAAGCTCCTGACCATATGTGCTACCTCTTTGTTGCATAGGACATCCCAAAGACCATCAGTTGCCATGATGAGGACATCGTCCTCCCTAATGTCATGCAGAGCAAAGTCAAATACTTTCACCTGGAAAGCACAAGAGTAAATCAGTGACAGTTCCTGCAATGTACCAGAGTGGTAGGAGGTGACTTCTCCCAGAGATAACAAAGTGGGAACAGGGTGCTTTGAATCTTTTACATCCCCTTGCTACTATGCTTCTAGATTCCTCTGTCTGAAGGATTCTCTGGCAGCATGCTAAGAGATGGATGGGGGATGGAAAAAGGACACGGCTAAAACCTGCCAGGTCTGCCAAAGGTGGGTGCTACAGAGGATGAGCAACATGTTTAATTCCATGCTGCAGTTCCCATCCCCTGTGACTGACCTTGGGAATGCAGGAGAGGAAAGGTTTGACTTCAATGTTGGTGTCGATGACTTTGAGCTGGTGATCCCCCAGACCTCGAGAGACAGCTAGAGTCCCCAGCAAGCGAGCCTGGCCCCAAAGAGAGCAAAACAGAAATGAAATATAAGAACGCAGCACCTTTAAAGGCTGACATGTGCCTAGTCCTGACTGGTCTACACGTTGGCTTTAGGATCCTTCTTCAAGCATCACCCAGAACAGCCCCATGAGACATCAGAGATGGAGGAGTGATTAGAAGCGATGGCCATCACAGTGTGAGTGTGGAGACAGCCTGCACGTGGGTGGCTCCTGATGGCCCGTGGTGTGCTCTGGAGTTACATATACTCTGAGTAATGCTACAGACCTTCAGGAAATTTATGGTGGCATCTGCTCTTGATTTGGGGTGGTGAGGAAGAAAAGTGAGGGGGGTCACTTTCTCCTTGCAAAGGTAGCATGCAGGTTATAGTGCTGGGGTAGGTGACAGGGCTTTCTGCTCTACTGGATGCTGGATGTGTGCAGTCATTGCTTCTCCCTCTCTTCTCCCTCTCTCCTCCTTCCCTCTACAGGCTTCTTTTCTGAGCCTCTCTTCGAGGAGAAGGGTTTGTTGGAAAGGTGCTAGGTAAAGCTGGAGGACACAGTCCAAAGCGTATGCTGAAATAAGTTCTCATCTGAAATGAGTTTCTGTGTGCACGGGGAGATGAGGGAAGGGCAGCCTCACTCAAGGCTGTCTGCTCTGCTAGGAAGCACTCTGGGGGAGTGTGCAACCCCTCTGCTATGGGGGGGGCATGGTTTACACTTACAGGCAGCACGATTCTAGCAAAGAGAGGTGCTGTATTGGGGCTGTGGGAGTGCACCATGCTGGAGAGCCCCAGAGTGTGACAGTGGCTCTGTCACTGAGGACCCCGGCAGACTTGCCTCTGCCTTCCCAGTATGTAAAGCATTAAGCTACCTGTTTCCCATGACCATGGACAAGAGGATACTTGAGGTCAGCTTTCTCCACTGTCTTGTATCCCCTAGAACAGAGAAGTCACTATTTCACTAACTTCCAAATGAATTTCTCTGACTTGATGGTACAACCCAGCTAGAGCTGTGATTCAACCCTTGTGCTGCCCCCATGCACAGACTGAGGAAGGGCTAAGGTGACTTGCTGAAGCAGATCAAATGAAGATGACCCTTTGCTGAATACACAGCTGGTTTTCCCTCTCCCCTTTCTCCCCAGCTAGTACCTGCACCACGCTAGGACTCCCTGCACCAGCCCCACCTTGTGTGATAGAAGGATCATCTTGGCTGTTCCCTAACTGCTCTGCCAGGGCTTCAGCCCTTCAGTCATGGGGGAGGCTGCTCACAACATCCTTTGCACAGCTGGCACAGCTTCGCACTATCAAGCCCACTGTTCTCACCAGTGGGGCATGGCTCTTTTTCCTTCACATCCCCATCACTATGAGCAGGTGAAGCTGCCCTGTGCTGCAGCCTCAGGCCGAAAGGACTCACCAGCCCTCCATGAAGTAATCCCGGTACAGGACTTTCTGCCCCATGTCGTCTCCTTTCAACCTCCGTGGAAACTCAAACCGCGTGAACTCGCCATCCAGAAGCTTGGGGAAAAGAAAAGCCTGGAGGAGGGAAAGAAGATGAGGATGAACAGGTTCTGCTTCAGCATAGCAGTGCTTTGAGACTGGTACTCCCAGCAGCAGAATGGAGAAGAGCACATTCCAAAGAGGACATGAGCATCTCCCATACTAAAGGCTGTTGGTTGAATCTTGTCCCCAGTGCCAGATGACATGCTGGCCACACACTGGCCTTTGAGGAAAGCTGGTGGTCCTCCTTGCTACAAGCCCTCAGTGGGAAGCTTGCAGCTGGACTCTGATGTGTGGAAGGAGTCACTCACCAAGTGCTGGATTCGCTGCCTCTCCGTCTCAGGTGTGAACTCGCGGCTCATGAGCACAATGTTATCCTTCAGAACAAGAATTGCCCTACAAGGAGGAAGAGGCAAAGAGCTGAACTGTGTCTGTCCTTGCAGGCTTCCTTTTGCTGTGGCTAACCACAGTGTTAGCCAGATGGGGGCTGAGAGTAACCAGCAGCAGAGCAATGCCAGAGAATAACTCTGCACCCAGAAATGTTCATAAATGTTGGTGTGGTTTAATTCCACTGCAGTTGCACTGCTGCAGCAGAGCCCTGAGCTTGCCTGGTTTAACAATAACAGAGCTCACTGCCAGAAGAATGGTGGGCTATGGCCCAAAGAGGAAGCTCTTGAGGATCCCTTAAGTAAGCTGAGCTTACTGCTGCACCACACCCCACTGCCCCACGGCTAATGGGCAGCATTAGTCCCCTGAATCTGAAAACCCTTTCAGGAGGCATCAAGAGCACCCATCCTTCCAAAAGGTCCTGTGGCGGACAGGAATGGCTGGGCTGCACATTTACCTTCCCTAGGATTAGATTAGCATCATGGTTTAAGTCAGTTGGTAGGCACACACCACACTGCTGCTCACTCTGACACTCAGCTCTCCTGCCCATGTGCCCCCCCAGCCTGCTCACTGGTGGCGTGGGGTGAGAAACTGGGAAGTCCTTGACTTGGTGTAAGCACTGCTCAGCAACAACTAAAACATTGTGTGTTATCAACATTACTGTCACGCTAATTCCAAAACACAGCACTGTGCCAGCTCCTAGGATGCAAATTAACTCTATCCCAGCTGAAACCAGAACAAGATGCTGGCAACTCTGCTTACCTCCCATTTCTCACCCCCCAGCACCTTCCCTCTTCTATTATGGCTCACCTGCTGTCCCCAGCATTGGCCACATACAGCTTTCCTTGGAAATAAAGGGCAGCCAGAGCAGTGCAGCCTCCGGTCTGGTTCGTAGCTTCCATCTCCTGGCCAATGACTTCATCCTGTTGGTTTAAACAAGTTTGGGAGTGAATCAGTGGATTCTGCAGCTGCCTCATGCCTCCCAGCAGAAATCCAGAGGGAAAAATGACTGCAGATGGGCAGTGGGAAACCATGCAAGCAAGATGAAGGACAGTGTTGCTTTGGTACAGCTAGCAAAGCTCTTACTACTGGACTAAGGACCACTTTAGGAGCATGATGGGGAAATCTCACACTTTCATGTGCTGTATGTATGTCAACTAAGTGTGCCAGTGTGACATTAGCCATGGTCTAGCCCTAAAGAAATGTATCTCCATGGTGCAGATTAGCAGAGATGCTGTAGCTTTGGGTTAGCAGATAGAGAGATGGGTCAGCATTGCTGATGTGCAACAGATCTGAGACAGACCTTGGGCACCTGACCCAGTGTGAAGTCAGGATGCTTAAAGATCTGGCTCAATGTTCCTGCCGGCACCATGAGCTACAGAACTGCAGCCCTTACCCACCCCAGGCAGTGGGGAGGGACAGTGACTGCCTGGGCCAGCAGGACTGGTGCCCTGCACGGGGTACTCACACACTCCTGGAAGGCACTCTCCAGGGCTCCCACCACCAGATCTTGTGCATGGATGTGCTTCTCCTCCACAAACTGGGGGTCGCTATCGCAAACGCAGCGGCCACTGAGATGCATGGGGGGCTGGGAATCTGTGATGCTTCCCACAACCTCTTCCAGCTTCTGTTTGATGCAGCAGTGCAAATAGTTGGAGGCGATGATGGCAGCTTCTGGGCCACCATGGCCATCAAACAGTGCCCAGTAGTAACCAGTCAGAAACTGCAGTGAGGAAGAGGGACAAGACAGAGGAGGGACAGGGCTGGAGATGGTACAGATGGCAGGCTCATAGCTGGGAAATCACTGCACGTGTTTTGCCCAGCTTTCCCACCCCAGCTGCCCTTCCCTGCCAACAGTTATCTCCTGCACAGCTCAAATGCATGTGATGCCATGTGCTGCTCTACCAGACTCGTCATCTGAACTCTTGTGGCTGGATTCACAGCCACCCACCCTCATGCTCTATTCCTCTGCTGCAGGGGCATGCTACAAGAGGCAAGGCAGAGTCATTTTTAGGTAAGTGCATCCTGTGTCTGGCTCATGCTACTGCCCGAGTGATAATGCACACCGGCCCATGAAAGCAGAGTGATGACAGTACAGAAAAGGTGAGGGCACCAAGTAAAGGGTTTGGACAACCTCAAATGCTTCAAGTCATGGGCCATGAAAGTACAAATGGCACGTATGGGCAGAGCTGGGTGTTTGCTGGCCAGACACTGGGTACATCTGCCCCCGAAATGTGTCCAAAGAAGGGTTTCAGCACGTGAGCATGTAGGACTGATGGGGCAACCCTGTGTTTCCTGTAGCTCAGCCCTGGGAGCAGGGTGGGCACAGCCTGCCCGAGGGCTGTACCTGTGTGGAGCACAGGATCAGCCATTCCTCGTCCTCCTCCAGGCCCGGTTCTCTCCTCCGGACAGTGATCTGGCAGCAGGCTGCCTGGTCCTCATTGAACTCTGACTTCTCGGCATTGATAACCCTGGGGGTACAAACGCTCCAGGTAAGGTGTGAGGACATACTGCACCTTGCCTGCTCCCGGTCACAGCAAACAACTGCTCCTTGCCCCTCCCAGCCCCATGCTCCCTTTTCAAGGATCTCTTTGCTGGGGACCTATATAAAAAGCCCTTTATGGGGGGGAAAGGCTTGGCCACAGACACAGGGACAGGTGAGTGGTTATGGAGCACCCTGGCCTCAGGAAGCCCTTGCCAGCAACCCACACTGTGCTATTTCCTTGATGACACAGTGAGTTGCAAAACCACCATCACTGTTCTTTTCTTCCAGCCTTATTAATGTTTGCCCCTGGTTGGGACTTTGCTCTCCTTATGCAGCTCCTCCCTCCAAGCTACATCATCCCATAGTGACGTGGTCTGGCCAGGATAGATACAGGGACAGCTCCTGAATGGAGTTCTGTCTGATCCATCCCCTAAAGTTTGATCCTCCAAATTCCTTTGGGTTTCAGGCACTTTGCTAGGAGCGAGGGGACAGACACCTGGTGCTGCTAACCTCAAAACCCACCCCCTGCCCCAAACATCCCCTAGGCAAGAGAGAGTTCCTGCCCCATGAAGAGCCCGCTGCCTGCAGCCAGGCAGGGCAGGCGACGGGTGACACCCCAGCGCTAAAGTTACGGTGTAAACACCACTGCACTACGGGGTGACATTGAACTGAGCTGCTCCTGCTCTTGGGGCTGCCCCTGCCGCCTGTCCCCGGCAGTGGTGATCGGCCTGCAGAGAGCAGGGCGCAGGCACGTACCCGCAGGCAGGTGGGTGTAGGCAGGGGGACGCAGGCAGGGGGATGCAGGCAGGGCTGGGCAGGTCTGCCCCAGGTGCACGTAGGGAAGGAGGGCAGGGGAAACCCGCAGCACATCCAACCCCGCACCACCGCTGTGCCCGGAGGAAGAAGCTGCGGGCGGGGGGAGGCCAAAGCGCCATGCAGCGAGGGGAGCGGCGTGGGGCAGAGCTGGGGGGCGCGACCGCCTCCCATGGCACCTCCCATGGCACCTCCCAGGACTCCCCTAAACCCCACTCGGCCGTACGCCCCCCCGAAACTCTATCAGGCCCCTGCGAGGCCCTCTCACCCCTCGCCCCCCAACCCGGGGACCTCCAGGAGCCTCCTTCCCGGGCCGGCCCCGCTGCAGGCCCGCACTCACTCTGCGTAGCCCGTCCCCCAGGGCAGTGGCCGCTCGGGCCCGGTGCCCCGCACGACCCGCCTGTCCCGCGGGCTCTCCTCGGTGCCAGCACGCAGGAACCTGGGCCGGCGGTAGCGGAAGGCGGGCGGAGGGCCCGGCCCGGTCCCCTGCGTCCCTCCGGGCTGCTCCGAGGGGCCGCCCCGTCGCAGCCGCCGCAGCCACTCGGCCGCCATGGCCGAGCCCGGTGGTACCGCTGAACACCGCCAGGGGGCGCGGCAGCGCGGACGCGGCTCCTCCCCGGGGCGGCGCGGACCCGGTTCCGGGCTCCGGAAGCGGCCGTGGTGCCCGCGGAGCCGTTTCCTGCCCGGGACGCGGCGGAGCGGAGGGGAGCCATGACTCACCAGACCGGCATCCACGGTAAGAGGCGCCCCTTCCCGCGGGGTGGGCTCTGCAGGGGCCGGGCTGCTCCTCCGCACCCCCGTCGGGAGGCACCTGGAGCATCCCCCGGCCCACCGCGGCGGAGTGCCGGGGGCGATAACCCTAACCTTCCCGAAGGAGCCGCGCGTTTCCCTGCAAGTAGCCCGGGGCGGGGGAGGTAAAAAGCCGAGCTTAGAGCGCTTGGGCGCTGGTAGAAGGTGAAGGGAGGGGTCTGGCTCCGGTGAGCGGCTCTCCGTACCCTTTGTGTGGGCTGATGCTCAGTGCACCGCTCTGACACCGCTGGTACCGGCGCCTTCTGCTGCGGCAGCACATTAACCCCCGCAGGGGTGATGCTCGGCCCCGGCCCTGCGTCTGCTCCCGGCGGGAATGCGGAGAGCGTCGGGAAATTCCTGCCTGGCTGTGTGTGCGGGGAAGCGCCCCGCTCTGCTCGCTCCCTACAGGACCGGCCAGCACCCTCAAACAACAGCTTGTGCATTTAGGGGTGCGTGTGGTGTGTGGCTGTGCGGTGTACCCTCCCGCTCCCCTCTGCCGACTCAATTAACAGTATTAATCAGGAGTAGAGGTGCTGCATTATTTATGTGACCGAATCAATATGCGAGCAGGGATGTGAGAGCTGCTGGCCCTGAAGCCCTGCTCCCTGCCAGCCTGGCACTGCTGCGTGCCCCACGAGGCACATGGGCCTTGCAGCTCCCTTCCTCACAGCCAGCACCTTCACACAAGGGTGTGGGATTTGTGGCTGCTGGTCCTACATGGCAAAAGCATCCTTGTTCCTTGAGTGCATGGTTGAAAGCATCCTTCCTTTGCCAGGTGCTTGTGGAGGAGCCGGAGTTGAGAAGTGGTTAGTGATGGCACTTAGGTGTTCCTCCTGCTTTGTGCTGGTAGCTGACAGTTTTGGGCTCAGATCTGCTGCTGCTGGTTTGAGCTGAGGCCCTGAAGCTGAATGTTCTCCCCACTGTAAAATACCTGTACCTAAAAGAGCCCAGCAGGATGGACCCTCCTGAGCTCTCGGTGTGCCAGCTCTGCAGAGCTCTCTGGTGGGGTTTGGTGCCTTTACCCCAGGAGTCTGCTGCCTGTTGCTCCCCTCTGCACCCGGTTGATGCCACCCTCCCTGGCATCCCACAACTGCTGGAGATGCTCGTAGTGAAGCCAATGAGCTGCTCTCTGAGAGCACGGCCTTCACCGACCTTGGCTCCCCCCCCGACCAAGGCAGACCCCGCTGGGACGAGCTCTGGGAGTCACAGTGAGTCGTCATTGCCCAAGGATGTGACCTGTGACGTGCCCCATCAGCAGCTCCGAGGAAAGGGGAAGAGGCTTTGACTTCCCCTGGGGAGCTGCAGTCAGTGCAGGGTGGGGATGGACCCAACGGCTCTGCCCAGGCAGCAGATCCCCCAAGATGCCACCAAGGGGTGGCATGAAACCCTCCCGTGGTTATGAAGGAGAGCTTGTGTTGGGTGATGGTTCTCACAGTGCCCTGGGCATCTCTGGGTGTCTGAGCTCTGGGGGTCTCTCCTCCATCTCCTGCTGCGTGGTCCCTCTTCCAGGAAGTGGCTGTTTCCTCTCTGAATGCAGATCTGCCCATCCAACACCCGCGATGCTGAACTGGAGTGCTCTGCTTTAAGGCAGCCACCCGGAGGTTGAAGGGTTTCAGTCCTCCCCACCCTGGCACGGTGATCAACAGAGGATACTGACTGAGGAACAGAAATCCTGCTGCTGCTTTCACCCCTCTGCTGAGACACAGATCTGTTGTTTGCCGAGGAGGAAGAGGGTTCTTGGGGCTTTGTTATTTTTGTGTGCGCATCACTTTGTGTTTCTTCATTCCCCTTTCTCCGCATTTGCAGGAAGGCATTTGCTCCCGATGACTTGTGATCGGACCTGCTGCTGGCTGCCTTAGGGAAGGTTGTGGCCAAGCTGGTGAGAGGTTTTGGTTGACCCTATGCTAGATCAGTGAGAGCAGGGTGATGGGGTTCTGGGGAGCCCCTGGAGCATCCCCCTGCTGTGATGCTACCGAGTCATCCCGGCTGCTGGGGAGAAGCAGGTTGCCCTCGGAGAGGAGGAGCAATAGTGAACAGCCGCAGATTCAGGGTGTTTAATAGAGCTGAGCCTTTCACACAGAGGTAAGAGGTTAATCATTATCTTTTTAGGTATCTGTGGCAGCTTTCTTTAAGGTTCTGGTGAGGAAACAGGGCTGCCATGGAGACTGCTGGGCTGGGGAGGTAGTTGGAAGCTATCGAGGGTTGCTGTGGGCATTTTGGGGCTGGAAATCTTCTTCTTGACTACTGCTGGCAGGATTCAGTGGGAATTTTTGCATTCAGTGAGGACAGCTTTCACTGTTTGAGTTTAAAACCCTAGGGAGGCAATGCTAGGCCAGGGCTTCCCTCAGAAAGTGAGCGTGGGGAGGCTGCAAATGCAACAAGATTGCTGCCAGGGTCTGTCCCTGTGTCCCTGTCCTTCCTGATACTCAAATCAGTGCTGCCAGTGGTGCCTTGGCAGAGAAAAGGAACAGCAACCTGCAGGCAAGGCAGGACCATGTGTGCTGGCACCCTGCTTTGCTCCAAGGTGCTGTGTTGCCAGCTGGATCCAAGTGGTGCTGCCGCAGGATGGATGGAGTGATGGAAGGAGGTGAAGTGGAGACAAGGCAGGTCCCTGGTATGTGTGTGGAAAACCTGGTGTTGAGAGGCATGAGGCTGGTGTCAGGCAGGTAGCAGAAAGTCTCCGGGGCAGTCTTCTGCATGAAATCCTGCAGGATACCACTCAGCACTGGGTCCTCTCTTGCCGTTTTTCTTTCCCTCCTCTATTTTCTTCCGACGTCTGCAGCTTTCTCCCCACAATGAGGAATAAAATCTTCTTAGTGCTTAAACCAGCAAGCCACAGCTGTCAGCAGAAAAGCTGTGTGCTGCAGGCGTGTTGAGCAGGCGCTGCACGATGGAGTTACACTGGGATAGACTGAAAAGGAGGGATTTTAGCAGCAGCAACAGCTATTTTGTGCCTGATGTAGTTGTGCTCTTTCTTGGATGCCCTAGAATGAGCTGGGCAGAGTTGCTTGTACAGGGGAAGAGTTGTAAGTACAGGTGTAACTGTGGTTTACCCATCAACATCCTAACAGTGTCTGGCCTAGCATCCCTGGAGCTTGGACAAGTTTTGCCCAGGTTTGTGGCTGGATTTTTGGCTGAGTTTCCCTGTTGTATCCCAGGCATCCCCGAACAGTGAAAGGGAAGCAGCCACTTGGAGTCACATCAACTTGAAGATTATGTCCAGGGAATGAAAGATTGATGGCCAGAGGCTCGGGTTTCCTGTCAGGAGGGCAAGGTGACTCAATGTATTGAGAGAGGCATCTGTTTCAGGGAGCATGTATTATTGATCTGGGAGCTGGGTACTGTCACTGCGATGCAGGGGGTTCGGGAAGAGTCAGATGAGCCATAAACCTGTTGTTCCCCCAACAAGTGAGTGAGCGGATGGAGGAGGGAAAGACGCAGGGGGATGGTGGGACTTTAACCTCCATCTCCTGTGCTTCCCTGGGTTGTGCAGGCAGCTCTGCTGGCACCCTGACTTCCCTATGGAGAGACCAGCCCGTTGCTGTGGCTACGGCTGTCATTGCGTGGTGCCTCTGTCTCCCTCCAGCTTCCTTCCAGCCCAGCTCTGCTCAGATAAGCTGCTCAGGGCTGTAAACACCAGAAAACAGGGTCGGTTTTAGGAACAGCTTTGTGGCAGGGTGATACCCACAGGCTGTGCCATCTCACAGCGTTTGAAGGCAAGTGTGTGCCTTCTCACCATGAGCTCCTCTTCTTCTCTGGCAGCTTGCCGTGTGGTCAGGGCCACCTAAAGGCCATCACTGGGCAAACTGCAATCTCCCTGGATGCCCTGGTGCCAGCTCTGCTCAGCCCTCCATCCACATGGGTGGTGGGAGCTGCTGGGCTGGGAGGTTTTGTGGTACATGGGGACCTGGGACATGCTGTTGGTGGGCTGCTGAAGGCAGGTGGCTCGTGAACAGGGGACAACTCATCTACAGCCTACAAAAGGTTGGAGAGGGAGGTGCTGCACGACTCCACTGGAGCCAATTTTGGGGCTGTCATGGAAGGGTGGTTGAGGAGGTGTGGATGCCCACCATGTCTGCCAAGAGGGTTGATGGCTGGGGTGCCTTGTACAAAGGCCAGAAGCTTCCTCAAGATGCCACTGAGCTCACCCTGCCTCCAAACATCTCTGGAGGTTTTCCAGGGCAGGGATGGAGGTATGTTGTCCTTCCTAGGGTTTGGTCACTCCCATCGGGAGATTTTCCAAGTGCCAATTTGGGACCTGATGTTTCTGGCTGGAAAACCAGAGGTTGGTTATGCTCTCTTCTGGGCTGACCAGCCCTGGTTCCTTCAGTTGCTCCTGCACACTGCACCTGGTGGCATATGTGCTGTTCATCCTGTGCCTTGCTCCTTGCAGATGCTGAGCTTTGGCATGCTGTTTGTGCTGTGCCTGCAGCCTTGTCAGCACCAAGTAACATGGTTATACTCTTGTGCCTTCACAAATGACTTTGCCTGCAGTAACCGGAAGTGATTAACCTGAACTTGGCTTGCGACCCATCTCTCTTCTCTGAAGCTGCTGGACCCTGCCCTGCATCAGTGTAGCTGGTCCATCTCCTGGTTACAGTGCTTGGCTTCCTATTGAGTTTCATCCTGTCTCTTTCTTCCCCAGCCCATTTCTCCAGGCTGCCAAGAGAACGGTGAATTCTCCAGCACATGCTTTCATCTCCTCTAGCTTCCCACCTCGCGGCTGCAGGAAGCACTATTGCACTGCCAGAAGTGTTCAGTGAAACGTGGACTAAACCTGGAGCCACCACCTTGGTCTCCTCGGGAGACTCTGCTTGATCCAACCTCTGACACCTCCTGCACTGAGATACCATAGAATAGTTAGGGCTGGAAAGGACCTTAAGATCATACAGTTCCAACTCCCCTGCCATGGGCAGGGACAGCTCCCACTAAACCATGGCACCCAAGGCTATGTCCAGCCCGGCCTTGAACACCGCCAGCGATGGAGCATTCACAACTTCCCTGGGCAACCCATTCCAGTGCCTC
>JASSUY010006921.1:0-68135 GCA_032466535.1 Forpus xanthops | reverse complement strand
TCAGGTATAGAAAATTAGATTATTGTCCAGCAACAGCTGATATTTGTGCAGTTCCTATCTGCTTCCAATGGATTATCAGCACTTTGTTACCCACAAAGGAAATCCCAAATGTGACTCTAGATTTCAGGTTCCTTGTGAAATATAGGGGAACAGTTTGGGAGAAATCCTTGCAGCTTGTGCTTAGACCATGCAAATTAGTCTGACATGTATCAACAGAAATGTCTGAAATCGTAAATGGTGTGATGTTTTCAGAATCTAGCTTAAAATTGTAACTGGCAGAACCAGTCCTGGCTGCAAAGCTCCTAGCCTTAAGTATTATAGATCCAAACTATACCAAAACTGATTATATATAACATTGAAAATAGCAAGGGAAACTTTACAAAGTTTGAAGGATGACTGGCAGTGGTCTGTGACCCCCAAAGGAAGCCTATTACTAATAACTAGAACTCACCTGGCCTATTCCAGATGTAATACTGGTGTAAGTCACATGCTGGTGTTGTCAGGCCATTTTAAGTAATGTACTAGGCAGTATACTTTCAACAGAAGGTGATTGTCAGCTGAAATACAGCTTTTAAACACATTTACTTGGGTTCTCAACAGAAAACTTCTCAGATATCTGGAAAGCATATTCATTACACTGTTTAAAATTAGTTCCCTCTACTTTTCACTATTTTCCCTGTTGCCAGAATTCAGAAACAGTTCTTTGAGGAAACACATGCAAACAGTACAGTATACAAGATAAACATAGTAATGACAAAAATTAAGCACTTTGAAGGTAGATTTAAAGCAGGTAGACTTGCCCCTGTTGCTGCAGCTGCTCCTGCTGCTTCCTTCACCAGCAGCACCAACTGACATTAGAGTGGGCAGAAGACAGCGCAACAGGATCTGTAGTTCTGAGAAAGTAGTATCCAAAAGGTTTGTGACTATTTTCTGCAGGGGGCTCTCTCATTGCTATCAGCCAGCGTTGTGTGTGAATAAGATTCATATGGCAGGCACCTTTAGAGAAGCAGAAACAGTAAGAACCATAGGATATTGTACAAGAGAAACCAGTGAGAAATATATACTGAGCTTTAAATACATATTTTTTTTAAATTATTCTAATCACATGTGTGTTTGCAATAGTATGTTTTAAAATAGAAAGATATAAAGTTTTACTGCTACCTTTGAACATTGGCATTGTTTTTATAGTTGCCTTTTAAAATCAAAGCTTTCTAGGATTTAACAAGTGGTAATAGCCAAATATATAATTAAAGTGATATATGGAACAACACCATCAAGTAGGTGAAGAAACTGTAAATCAAGGAGTGAATTACACAATATACACTGGACCAACTGAAGTCTATTTTTACCAGTTCACAGTCAAACTGAGTCACTGTGAAACTAGAAATGTTAAGATTTCTACTTCTCAATAAGCAGTTTGATCGCAACTAAGAATTGAAATACAAATTGAAATAAAGTTACCTTTCTGAAACACTTATGACATTACCTGTCTAAACCAGCTTTTGAACTATGCCATTTAATGTTTCTGTTAATGATATGGAAAAAAAACCCACAAAAAGTCATTACTGAAGGAGGTGAAAATCACAATAAGGACAGATCACAAATACAAAGCATACAGGTAACTTGATTCATACATGCAGGAAACCACTATGTGCTTTAACAGGAGACATATGGTGCAGACAATCGTATATGACAGGTGGCTCTACCCCAGGGAGCAATGACTCTAAATAACGTATTATCATCATGATGATAGCTAACTGTAATCCCAAAGAGAAACTTCGTGTTAATGGGGACCTTCAGGTTGTAGCTTTATGTTACTGGTGTAAATGTTACCGAAACACGTTTTGCAATTTGGGTGCCCATATTTCAAGAAGGATGTTGAGAATTTAAACTAGGTTTGGAAAAGAGCCCAGGCATCATGGAAGAGATGGAAGCTATACCTTACAGGTACAGATTTGAAGATCTCAATCAATTCAGGTTATCAAGCGGAAGATTGAGAAGTAGTATTATTAATCTTTTAAGTGTTGCAAATCAGACAAAGGATAATTCTGCTTAGAAAAGAAAAAGTAATAAATATTAAATATCTGGAAGTAAACTTAAACATAATGATACAGAATTTCTGCCATAAAACTGACATGAAACTAATGTGCCAATTTCTTAATTCAGACTTCCATTATTTGTGTTCACTAACTAATGGTTGGTGTTGAAGTTAATTTTTATGTTTTAGAATCTATGATTCTGTGGGTATGTGGATATATGATCTAACTCTAAAATCACAGAATATAGAATCATAGAATAGTTAGGGTTGGAAAGGATCTTAAGATCATCTAGTACCAACACCCCTCCCATGGGCATGGATACCTCAAACTAAACCATGCCACTCAAGGCTATGTCCAACCCGGTCTTTAACACTGCCAGCAGTGGAGCATTCACAATTTCCCTGGGAAACCCATTCCAGTGCCTCACCACCTTTACAGCGAAGGACTTCTTCCTCAGATCCAATCTAAACTTTCCCTGTTTAAGTTTGAACCTGTTACCCCTTGTCCTCTCATTACAGTCCCTCATGAAGACTCCCTCCTCAGCATCCCTATAGGACCCCTTCAGATACTGGATAGCTGCTAGGAGGTCTCCAAGTAGCCTTCTCTTCTCCAGGCTGAACAGCCCCAGTTTTCTCAGCCCATCATCATAAGGGAGATGCTCAGTCCCCTGATCATCCTCATGGACCTCCTCTGGACTTTTTCCAACAGTTCGATGTCCTTTTTATGTTGAGGTCACCAGAACTGCACACTACTCCAAGTGAGGCCTCACAAGAGCAGAGTAGAGGGGTAGGACCTCCTCCCTAAACCACTAAAAGGTCACGCTCCTTTTGATGCAGCCCAGGATACAGTTGGTTTTCTGGGCTGTAAGCCCACACTGCTGGCTCATGTTCATTCTCTCATCAACCAACACCCCCAAGTCCTTCTCCTCAGGGCTGCTCTGAATCTCTTCTCTAACCAACCTGTAACTGTGCCTGGGATTGCTCCAACCCAGATATAAGACCTTGGACTTGGCATGGTTAAACTTCATCAGGTTGGCATCAGCCCACCTCACAAGCATGTCAAGGATGGCATTCCTTCCCTCCAATGTATCAACCGAACCACACAGCTTGGTGTCATCGGCAAACTTGCTCAATCCCACTGTCCATATCACCTGCAAAGATGTTGAATAAGACTGGTCCCAACACCCATCCCTGAGGGACACCACGCATTACTGGTCTCCAGCTGGACATTGAGCCATTGACCACAGCTCTTTGCGTGTGGCCATCCAGCCAGTTCTTTATCCACCGAGTGGTCCACCTATCAAATTGATGTCGCTCCAACTTAGAGACAAGGGCGTCATGTGGGACAATGTCAAACACTTTGCACAAGTTAAGATAGATGACATCAACTACTCTACTCCTGTCCATCAGTTCCGTAGCTCCATCATAAAAGGCCACCAGATAGGTCAGGCAGAATTTCCCCTTAGTGAAGCCATGCTGGCTGTCACCAACTAACTTCTTGTTTTTCATGTGCCCTAGCATGCCTTCCAGGAGAATTTGCTCTAAGATTTTGCCAGATACAGAAATCTGTGATGCTTTTTCCTAGGACTTGTAACTGAGGCCTTGATGGGCACAGTGCAAACAGTAGTTCTGAAATCAATATGAGGAGGTTTTGTGGAAGGTTTAACTTCAGCTTTAAGCATTAACTAATGAATACAAACAGTGGAACGTCTGTGAATCAGGAATTTGGAGATTAACTACATTCAGACAGTCTTTAGAGAAGTGAAAACTGTCATCTTTATTGCTAGTGAGTTGAATCACACAAACAAAATAATAAAATAGAGGGAGAGCTAGAAAATATACAATATGAATTGGAAAAAAAGCTTCTTTTAAAGAAACTTTAATTTAGTTTCTGATAAGTATAGCACACTACTTGAATTCTAATTCTTCAGAGGAATGATTCATCAGTGTTCTTCAGTTTCGGGGGGGGAGGGGGTGTGATAAAAAATTGACCAAGAAGTATTTAATGCCTTTCCTTTTGGACAGAAAATTACAAGAAACTTTTGAATAAAAGTTTTTCCTAGTTTTAGTGAAAACTGATTACACAAAGTTAAATGAAAAATTAGTCTGTATGTTTGAAATAAATTTTCCCTGCTCTATTTATACATCATTAAAGAGAAACGAATCAGTTAAATTACCTTTTACTGTTGTTTTGTGAAAGCCTATTATTTTAATTAATTTAATTTGCAATCAAGCTGCCTTCTTTAAGTTGTTGTATCGTAGAATGGAAGTATTATTAATATAGATATAAACCACTATGTCAAAACTTGAGACAAATAGCCTTTAACTCTTAACTTGTCCTGTCCTAATTCCATTATTATTTATTTATTAGGTTCCTTCCCCATTGATAAAATGGTGAAGCAAAGAAATTCTAGAATGATTAGTTTCATGCTTGTGTCTATTACTGCATTGTTAGACTTTGTTTCAGTTAATTGCAAACAATTAAAAATGCTTGCTGATAAAAAGCCTTTTTAGAAGTATTACGGAAATAAGTGCTAAGCCAAACAGTTTTATACACAGAGTGACTCTGGAAACCACATGCTAACACATCAATTCTCTGTCATATATTCAATTTTATCTCTATGGAAATTTCTAGATGCTGATCACATACTGGTTCAAGACAAAGGTTTAAAATCTAGAATTTGTCTCCCTGATACATGAGAGACCATAAGTGGCCACAGAAGCAGTCCCACTTTTAAAAGAGCTGGAAACCTGAAAAGTACAACAGGCATTATTGAGCTTAGAAATGTGCTAGGGCTTTACTTCAGTGTTTGCAATGGGCTTCTTCCTTGCAAAGAACTGACAGAGAAAATACAAACTTTCAGAGAGGAACTGAGATTAGATTTTTAAAATTGCACATGTAACTTAATCATGTGGAAATCTCTTGTCTGCAGAGATTAACTGGGAGAACTTCAAACACCAATTCTTCAACCTTCCGCCTTTTTCAGGAAGTTATAACAAGCTATTTTCTAATTCTACCCCTCTCAAAAGAGCAGAGGAATACTCTGGCTGGCCAGAGTATATAGAAGCAAATATAATTTGCTTTAATTGCTCCTGGAAAATCCCATGGAACTGAAGTACAATTAATATTACAGTTCTACTATATGGAAGCATACTGAAGAATTACAAATACAATTTAGGAATTAATGCTTATGAGAAAATAATTCCATTTCAAAACATATTTGTTTATAGAAGCTTTCCAAAAGATGGACAAATCAGTCAGAAATTATAGTTTTTGCTATTAGTCTACGGTAGGACAAAGCTTCTGAAGCAAAAAGGAACTGACAGCCTGAACTTGTGTGAGAGCATTACAAGCTAAGTCATCCATATCAGATCTCATATAAGGTAGTTAGTATCACACAGCAGCAAAAAAAATCATTACCACTGAGAAAAAAATAAAAAGAAATACACAGCTCTCAGCAAATAATGTAAAGTTAATACCCAAAAGATCAGTGTTGAACAAGGCCTGATTTGTTCGTTTCACTTTTCTTCCCATAAAGACCAACAAGAAAATGTTTTTGGTCATAACAATACTCATTATATAGGATATCATCCAACACACCCTTCGTCCATCACTCTTTAATCCTCTGTCTGGATGTCAGGATCTAGAAACTCAGTAGAAAGCTATATATATACATTCGTGACATAATCAACACACAGTTATCTCTAAAGCTTGCATGGCACTTAGTTGCTTAACTGGGATTTGCCCCAGGTATTTTGATTGACTTAACTCCCTTATGAAGACCTAGAAAATAGGATTGTATATAGATACTCAGAGAAGAAGGTGAAGGCAATTCTTTTTGCCACTGCCACCTAAGGCTTTTAAAGAAAGTACATCACAGGTATCCCACCTATGAGCTTACTGACATATTTCTTTTTAGGTAAAAGTCCACATTTTTACTACCTCAAATGTTTTCGTTTGCATGGATGCAGAAGAAACCAGAGTTTTGTTTTGTTTTGTTTTTTTTTGGGGGGGGCTTGGGGGTCTGGGGGTTATTTTGATTGATTGTTTTGGGATTTTTTTTTTTTTTATCTGGGGTGAATAATTTATTTCAGAGCCCTCCCTGTCCATGCTCTCCCCCAGAACACAGTGGTGGTGCTCACTTTCGGAATAAGGCTAGCTCAGTATGAAACTATCCCTGTACATCATGAAATGGTGCCTTATTAAGATATGGATTCAAATCTGGACAATCTGAAAACAAAATATAATTATTAGTAGTAATAGTAGTTGTTATTATTATCATCTATGTTGTTGTTGTTACCTGTAAACACCCCTACCCCAGCAAACTATTTTTTTTTGTTTGCACTCATACTACAGAGTTTTGTATGTTAATGGGTATTGAAATTGGAAAATGGTTTAAGTTCTCTCCTTTGAACTTTCTTACTACCTGGAAAGAATTAAGAATAAAAATTCAGATACTTTCAACCCAGGTGAGATGAGTTAGATTTAGTTGAATATTCAACATTTCTATGAAAAGCACAGCTATTTCAAACTCTAACACTGTGTCAAAATGTATTTTTTTTATTTAACTTTGGTGCGCTGGGAAACTCCAACCTTTATTCACTTCCATGAACTATGTCTGCTTAAATCTTTTCCAGATTATAGTTCTTCAGTGTTCTCTGACAAAAATATCTGCTGAAGGCCATCATTAGTTGAACTCCTCTTATAGGCAGAAATACCATATACAGAATGCCATAATGTTGTGTATGTCAGAGAAATAAGGTGGAGGGATTTTGCACCCTGAAAACCAAGAATGGCATGAACAAATGTTACTTTTGTTGGTTTTTTTTGGTGGTTTTTTTTTGGGTAGTGGTGGTGTGAGAGGTGATGGTATAGAAAGCGTTCTTAATTATAGGCAGATAAAGTGAGCAAATGTGAACCTCAGTGCGCCAGAAAATTGCTTTTACATTAGACATTCTAAGTATTTCTTCAATTATTGCTATATTTATTAAACATTTCTTTTTACCTATATTCTTTCAAATCTACACCTATTGTTCAAATCCCCTAATAGTCTATGAAAAGCTAAATGTAATTTCAAATATGTTCTGCTACCAGCTTGAGATATATTAATACATTTTGATCTAGTAAGTTTATTTATTATTATTTATTTTCCAGTTTAATTTTTCATACCATGTAAATTTTAGTTTATTAACTATTAGCAACCCTTCTGGTCAATGAATACTCTGGAAATCATCCTCACATGATCTGTACTAAATCATAACCTTTCAATGTGAAAAAGCACTTCTAAAATGTGTGCACATGTAGTTCTACTAACAGAAAATACAGTTAGATGTACTAACTACTCCTATAGATGTACTAATAGTGTACTGGAGGTGAACTGGACATGTTATTTTGTAGTTTCCCCATGGTCTTCTATTGCTAGCTGTCTTTATTTCTGGTTTTAATACGCTTTTTGTAAGTAGTGTGCAGTTAAAGTTTAATTTTCTTTCATTGCACAGCTTATTTTCCCATTGAGTCACTGCTGAATATTCTAATGACAAAACTGAGAATGATAACTCCACATTTTGACTGTAAAGGAAAAGCTGTACACAAGCACAATGGCACATTTTGTCTTTCCCCTGCAGAGTAGCAATGTTCTAATTTACTCTGCCATTTGGTTGTGGGTAGCATGGATTTTTTTCCAAATTTAGAAAGAATGCTAATGATACTTTGCAATGGTATCTTTGTATTTAAATTATAAATTTAGAATAATCTTCCTTATGAGATTCTATTAGCTAAAACATTTCTGCAAAGTGAAAAAGCTTACTTCCTGAGCTTGGTTTAAACAAAAAGAGTAAATTACATGCCTTTTTGTAGCTGTTTACAGAATCAGAGAAAGCTATTCCTCTCTGAATGATTTAAACCGTTGGGTTTAGCCTACTGGTTTTCTGTACCTGGTGAATATGCATCACCAACAGAGCTTGAATAGAGGTCCGAATAAACTATATAAATGAGCTTTGATGACTCTTCTAAATTATCTCTGATTGCTCTTGTTTCTATTTGCATGGATCTACCACATTTGCTTTCAAATGCAGTCTACTAGGGCTTATACTACTGCCTGAATGACAAAAGCATTCCAGAGAAAATGCTTTTTTGACATTAGCAGTGTGAATTTCTCAAAATACAAACCAATCAGAAAGACACACATTTACTACATAAACACGAAGACAGTTTTAACATATGCTCTTCCTCTGTGTTTGTTAAATACCACTTAAATGAATTACTGTATAATTATTGCCTGTTTATTTTATACATTGCAAAGACCACTATAATGAACTCTTCATTCAGCAGAACACAGAATTGCAGGCATATCACACAGGATGATTTGTTAAATAATTTTATAATAGGACTCCCCTGCTTAGCCTCCATCCCCCTGTTAGTTATAAAACAAAATTGTTCAAAGTCACTAGTGTTAAGGATCATGTTTTTCACGGGAGTGAAAAATAAATCTGTGAGGAAACATTTATGACATCGTTTCTCTTTCAATTGTAACTTCTTTTTTCTAAATAGAATATTTTTGACGTGCTCAAATTCAAGTATTATTATCTGCATCCTAATCATGCAGAACTGTTCTCCATCTTTGCTGTAGTGGAATTAATGACCCAGTGTTTAAACAGAGGCTGAGATTTTGGTGAAAGCTATCTGGTAGGGCTAAAACATTAGAGTTGAGCCTTAATTTGAAGAAGGCCACTAGAAGTAGGGTATGAGTTATAACATTACCTTTCCTGAAGACACAGATTCCTTCTAAAACAGCTAAATAGGTCAGGAGCTCAAAATTTTATATCCAAGTGCTGTTTCAGATGAAGGTATGGAATTTGGTTAGGGACTTCATGCATTTGTATAGAGTTTTAGGGATTCACCTTTAGTACAGTAGGATTTAGTGTTTTGTTACTAAAAACTTAGAAAGCCATTTACAGTCTAAGCGAATGGAGTATGAGGTATGTTGAAAGATTTCAAAGCAGAAACCATTATTTTCTCCTCTTTCAGTACTGGCTTACTGCAAAAAAGGCCAGTTTAATTTTTTTCTTGACCCTGGTGGTGTTCATATGGGTATGGAGAAGCAGACCTTGCAGTCTTCACATGGCAGGAGATCAGTTATTGCCAGTAAAAAGAACAGCATTTCTTCCTCTCCAGCCAATTGAGCACCTTTCAACAGCTCCCTGGAACAAACATCCTCATGTCTGCTCGAACTGGCACCTTGCTTCCATGGAGGTGACAGCTCCAGTCATCTCCTGAGTTCCTCTGGAATGAGATGCTCTGCACTGCAGATCCAGCCCTGGCCACAGGTACAAGATTATGAAGGTTCAAAAATACATATTGAGCCTTACGGATAAGTTGTTTAGGTGAGGAAAAGAAATAAATGTAATGCTAAGTTAGCTAAGCACCAAGGAACTCTAGTTATGAGCTAGAAGCGTGGAGTATTAGCTATTGTCTAAACATGTGGTGAAGACTGTCCTATTTTATTTTGTAACATATCTGCATGTGTCCAGAATTACTTAAAAATATGTATTTATTATCTTCCTACTTTCATTTTATTTCACCTGTTCGTTCACCACATGAAAGTTGAATAACGTCCATAGAAATTGAACAGTGTTAAAAGTTTAAGGGTTAGCACTTCAAAGCATATTTATTCTCCTCTTTTGACATAGCCTTTTGATATACAGATATGCATATTTGTCTAAGAGAAAATAGAGCTAAAAAAGCATCAATGAAGCCAGCTAGGGAATGGCAAGTTGATGAACTACGTTTCGAACAGTGGTACAAGGATCTTCTCAGAGGGCAGTATTTAAAACTGCAAATACTAGATTTGCATATGCTCCAGCATAGAGAACAAAACTGTAATTCTGTAAATGTTTATGTGCATGTTCCATCCTACCCTTATGAGTAACCTTGTTGGTTGTCACTGCACTAAGAACCTTCATCTGGAACGCACTGAGCACTGGGTGCTCAGAGTTTCAAACTCTCAGAGAAACAATGGTACTTTATGGGTTGTATTCCTCTTGTATCAACCTAGGAGGGAGACTTGTATGTGCTTCAGTGTATAAAGAAAACATTCTTTTATCACACAGAAAAACACTTTTATCGTTTTACTAATGGTATGAAGAAAGCACATCAGAGGTTAGGGTAAGAAGGCTACATCTAAAATCTTACACAACTTTCACCCTATCCTACTACCCATGCATCCTGCTCTTGAGCACACTTGCTGTATAGTTTTTACCTTCAATATCCCCCATCACACTTATTACGTATTATTGATACATTTGAAGACGTAGGGAGTTCCCTCCCCAAATATGTGAGCCTCTGTGGTAAAAACCTTTCAAGAGAAGGATAAATTTGGCCATATATACCATTTTCTGTTTGCTTTACACTTGATTAATGTGATGCCTGTGGGAGCGTATGCAGGCATTAATTCTAATTAATTTTTATTGCACTGCTAGCACATCCTTAACTTTTAAAAGTAATTGGCCTTGTTCTTGCATTTAAGTATGTTTTACAAAGCATGGCCGTCCATGACTCTCATTTTAGCCTTTTCAGACATGCAGATGATGTAAAATTTTCAGAACAATCACCCAGTCACTTCCCCAGATCAAACTCTTGTTCAACTAGAGAAAATTCAACTCTTGTTCAACTAGAGATGCACAAGTTTCTTACACCTTTCCATATTAGGCATTTTGTAAATGCATTTTCTAAGTGAATTCTGGATAGTTTCACCCATATTTAGAAGCTGGAATGGATGCCCTTAACCTGGCTAACAAATTCTCAATGATAATATTAATAACATGTCTAATATGAAAAGACTCTTCTATTAGTTCAATGAATAAGTTGGCCTTAAGCCTGTCATCTTTCCACTTTGGCATACAGCTAGTTGCAGAGCTAGGCTTTTGCTTCCTTGGCTAGCTTCAACTTCATTCTTTCCTTGCACTCTCCTACTTGTCTCTGCGCATCTTGTGTCTCTTGTTCTCAGTTTATTAACTCTCTGAAAGATGGTCTTTTGTTCTGTATTTGCAAAGCACTTGGCAGAGGAGAAATGATGATCCTGAACATGGTACCTAGGCATTAAAACAAAATGAATATTAAAATCTCTTTTCTTGAAAGCCGTCTACTATACTGAGGTGCACTCTATCTCTGCAAAGAGCTGTTTTGATTACACTGGATGCAGAGAGATGAAATTTGCAATATATAGTCCATATTATGTTCACAGAAATGTTAGAAAATAAGCAGGCACAGCATCATGAGCAAATTGAGAATATATTTCTCAGGATTCATGCTACCCTAAAGTAACACTTGTTATCTTATGGTGTGTAATTCCAGGAGGATGAGAATGTATGTGTTTTTACTGTCTGCTGACAGCAGGAGATAATTCATCATCCAGTAAAGCTCTTTCCATCCTAGGTCTTGGCCTAAATCCAGATTGTCCTAGGTCCAGAATACACTGGCTTTAGCTAGATCAGCTTGTAATTGGCCTTTGGCTAACTCCTCTATGAGTCCAGTCTGATACTGAGTTGTAACTATTCAAAGCTGGTTTACTTGATGCTGGTTGAGTTAGTTTGTTTTCATGGAAAAGGAGAATAATCATTCATTTCCTAAGCATGCTTCAGGTATTGCTGATCTTAAAAAATAAATCAAGTTATTAGACTTTGTATAGAAGAAAAAAAAAGAGTGATAAATAGGAGATCACCTCAACAGCTCTTTTTACCTGTATAACTTTCATCCCTGAATGAAACTCTGCTTCAAATAAGCACTACTTGCTTCTGTCAGTGAAGATGAGAATATGGTTGCTGTTCCTGGGTTCAGACTCACCCAAGGGATTTAGAACGGCTCATCTATGACAAACTGTTTAAAGACAGCCTGCTGTTGGTCCCTAAAGTCTGCTACTTTTCATTAAAGAATACTGGATAATAATCAGGCTATAGGGAGAAAAGAAAGTACTAAATTGTGTTGAAGGAGTATTATCATGCTCATGTGCCACAAAAATGTTGATAATATCATTTAACAATCTCTAGAATTTCAGCCTTTATTTTAAGGCTGCAAATTTATCCATTTAAATGTGAGTGAAAATCAATACCAAAATAATCTTTGTGTTTGAATAGGCCTATTTAACTACTTGGCAGAACGATATAATCTCAAGTGTTTTCTCCAAAAGAGTATTTAAAGATGAAGAAAGGGTACTCTCAGTTTCCCTCAGGAATCTGTTCCACAGACTAACTGAAACCCAGTACAGGTGAAGTAACAGGTCAGACTGGTAACTTTCATTTTATTTCATCTATTTCCATGTAAAACTTCCTCCCTTCCTTTCCCAGGCCTTTTTTCCACAGCATTTATGGTAGAAAATTACATATGATGCAATTAAAACTGTGCCACTTTCTTACAAAAGAATTCATTCTTCAAAACTATAACTCTTATCCTTTTTAAAGACAAAAGCATATATTACCACTTTTTATTCTTGTTAACCCTGCAGAAGCAATGTGTCAGTGACAGAAGTAGTTTATGCTTGTCTTAAAGAGCAACATTATTAAGTACTAGGTCAATGGCACACACCTGAGACTTCCTATCTCTAAGTGATGCAGAAGTAACACCTGGGTTTCAACCCCAGCTTCAGTTTTCAAGGAAGGTTGTTCAAAATCTCTGAATAAATAAATGGAGAAAGTATTGAGAAGAAATTAACACAGTACCGTACAATGTTATTGGAAGGAATGTATTTTGACATTTTACCTGTGCTTAGAATATTCTGTCCCCATTACTGATCGCTAGTCACGCGGATGGATTTTGAATACTCTTGATCACAGCAGTACATTTAATTATCAAACATTTCGTGATGTAATTCCGTTATGAACAAATTCAAAATGGTACTTTTTCTTGCCTTCAGGTTTCCCCTGTGGTAGTCAATTTTACCACTTCTCTGACTGTTCTGTGACACTGAAGCAGTACGGAGA
This sequence comes from Forpus xanthops, assembly GCA_032466535.1. Classification (NCBI taxonomy): domain Eukaryota; kingdom Metazoa; phylum Chordata; class Aves; order Psittaciformes; family Psittacidae; genus Forpus; species Forpus xanthops. The sequence goes on along the minus strand of JASSUY010006921.1, from coordinate 55,123 downwards.
AGCTATACAGCAGAAGGTTCTCCCCAGGGTCCAACTAATCACCAAATTGCTGCTTATTAAGCTGTACTGTATCACTTTTTGTAAGTTGAGGAACCTTGACTGCTAGTCATTTGACAAACTCTTTTCCTTAGAACATGGAGTTGGACACAATGCAGTTTGCTAGTCTTGGCTTTGCCAAGGGTTTCTGTCTTCAGAAACGCTGCAGTCTGCATACATGGTGATTTATTCATAGTAGTTTGCTGTCCTTTACTGAATGTCATTTTAACATTAAAGTGAAATTTAATGGGTATTAAAAAGGGAACAAATTGGGCTTTTTATTTTTATTTACAGGCGTCTAGAAATGAAATGTCACCAGGTCAGATCAAAGCTTTCTGTCTTGGCTCTCGTTTGTGAAGGAATGATTTATATAAGAATGCTGTCAGTTATACATTATTGTGGCTTCCAAACAACTTCATAAAATATGCTGAGCTGCACAGCACGTTATAGGCACTTGCAAATTTCCAAGACTGTGCAAGCTCAGCTGAAGACTAATTGCAGACTAGTTTGCTGATTATTAGAAAACAAAAATTTCTGGATAGCTTTTAGCTAGAATTCTTGAATTGAAGAAGCTCATAAAGATGATCAGAGGGCTGGAGCACCTCTCCTATGAAGACAGGCTGAGAGGGCTGGGCTTGTTCAGCCTGGAGAAGAAAAAGCTCCAGGAAAACCCTATAGCAACCTTCCAGTACCTGAAGAGGGCCTACAGGAGTGCTGGAGAAGGGACATTTTTAACAGGGCATGTAGTGACAGAACAAGGAGGAATAGCTTTAACTGGAAAGAAGGTAGATTTATATTAGATATCAGAAAGAAATTCTTTCCTCTGGAAGATACTGGCGCAGGTTGCCCAGAGAAGTTGTGGCTGGTCCATCCCTGCAATGTTCAAGGCCAGGTTAGATGGGGCTTTGAGCAACCTATTCTAGTGGAAGGTGTCCCTACCCATGGCAGTGGGGTTGGCACTACATGATCTTTAAGGCTGCTTCAAACCCAAACTATTCCATGATTCTATGATTTCCTCTTATAGGAGTTATAAACTTTGTATCTTTCCACACATATTAAAAGTCTGTGGGTTTTGCGAATTCTGAAGGCTGCTTCAGCTGTTCGGAAGTAAGCATGCAGTATCGGAAATGCACTAACAAAATTAACACTGTATGGCTGCTAGGAATGGGAAAGGATGCTGCCAACAGAATACTGTTCATGGGCACAGCAGCAGTACTATCCAACAGCTGCTGGCTTTCTGATGAGGAGTAGAATCTCTTTGAGGAGTGTTTATTCAAGCACAGTGCATCAACTGTCCTCCTTGCTTTAGAGGGGTAAATACCACCACCCCAAATACCTGGCAAGAAACTGCCACAGAGAATGCAGAAGAGAGTCACTTGTTAGTACATACTTCTTTCCATATTCACAAATAGAGAACCTTTGAAAGAGGTGTGCATGATCTTTCATAATGTCTCTAGTAACTGCAACTCTATATGCATGCTTCAATAAGAAAGGACTTTTCTGGAATAGTGCAGGTAGAATTCAATTGATGAAACTCAAAAGTGCTGGGATCTGAGAAGACATCACTTCTTAAACTCCTAATACTAACACAAAACTTTTATCACAGCCTTCCACACCAGGACCCTGTTTCATGAACTGGTGAATTGTACCACCACCTGAAAACTTTTTTCTACTTGAGAAAGAAGTATATTGGAATACGTTCTCATATATTTTAAAAAATATCATAAGTAGCTTCTTCCTGTGTAGTCCTTGAATTGTCTTTATTTTAACTACAGACCTTCCATGAAAGATGATGCTTAATTATAATTACATTCTAACTTAATTGCATGCAGTACTTTACAGATCACAGACAGAAAATAGGAAATAGTATTTCCTATAACCTCAGCAGATATTTTATTATCCTACTCTGCTGCTACTTTCATCATGACACTCCTGTTGACTTCCATGGGAGGAGAAACATGCCTGAAATATCCATGTATGCTCTTTATAGTGCCTTAAAATAATTAAAATAATTCCTTTCCCATACTTGACTGACACCTTTATTGATGTAAGCTTAATTATCGGTCTTTCTGGAATCTAACTGTTAGAAGTTCTGTTAAAAGCTCTTCTCAGGAACACCCTGTGAGACAGCAGCATATCTTCTAGGCACAAAGTGAAAAAGAACTGAACATGTAAAAACGTGACTTTAATCTTGACTATTGGGACCTTTTGAAACTTGTGTAATACTTACTACTTATTTATTTGGATTCACGTGAAAGGATAGTGAAAAACAGTTAACGAATGAAACTGAGCCTCTTTTTTCCATACAATAAAAAAAAAAAAAAAGACAAAACAAAAAAAAAAACACAACAACCACAACAAAAACACAGACACAAAAACCCAAACCAACAACAACAAAACCCTAACAAAAAGACTCCAAACCTCAGTAAAATTAATAGCTCCATCTCTAATACTTTGGCTGTCTTCTCTTTTGCTTTAATGTACATTTTATGCTCAATTCCTCTCACCCTGGGATAGGCTTAATAAGAATGCAGACAACTGCTATCACCCCACCTCTTACATATAAATTACAAGATTATTGAACATTAAATATAGAAAAATCTAGCTATCACTCTTTTATATCTACCCATTGAAGGAGAGAGAGGGAGTTGAGCTGCCACATCAGAAAGCCCTGTTGAATGTTTTTAGAACTTCTCTCCAGGACACCGGTTCTTCATGTGAAGGCTTTCATCTTAAAACTCGTTTGGTCACTAAAACAGACCACGCTAGATACAAATGGTAACCCTACTGTTAAAATAAAAACCCAGAATATGGGAGTCCAGCTCTTGTTTCTGTTTCTATTGTTACTAATATTCCACCTGCAATATAGAAGTGATAAGTTTTCTTTTTCCCATAATGCTTCATGCTGCACATCATTAAATTATTAATGAACTTATTTATTGAGAAGATTGCTTTCAATAGTCTTTTACCCTCAACAATGTTTGAATTGATAGCATCATTACGAAAATGAAGCCATGCTGTCAGTTTCTATCTCAGTTGATTGTTGTGGGATTTTTGATGTGCAGTCGATCTAAGTAGAGCAGAAGTATCTTCTCCTGTTACCTGTTGTAAGAAAAGAGTTCTTACCTAGTTCTCTTGGTAGAGAATCGTGGTTTATGTAAAAACTAGTTACGGTAGTTCTCATCTGGATCTTATTTCTTTGCGCCATCTGTGCTGCCTCTTCAGGAATTAATGCAAATATAAAAAATAATTTTTTATCTAAAAATACCTCACTTAAAATCCTGAGAAACAGTTTTCTACATAATCACTAGGCTTCTCATTCATATAAAGTTCTTAAAATGCCTTCCTTGTTTCCCCACTTTTATGTCAAAAGGAGCAAAAATACTCCCATGGTTGTATTGCACTCCACTTCAGAACTATATGCTCGTATTTAAAAACATGATATCCTAAGTTATTACAACTTTACTTAACAAATTGAATGTACTTTCCTGATGCAGATGTTTACAAACACATTTGCACTTTGCTCTGGGCTTTGCTATATCTCAATGTCTTCAAAAGTATTCTCATTCTACTGAAGGAATTTCATAGTTTTGAAACATTTTTTTCCTCTTCTCTCTTTATGCTTATCCAGAATACTGCTGTTGATACCAGAGCAATACATCCTGATACCTGAAAATCACAGCAACTTGCTTGTTTCTAATATGAAACAAAGATTTGGCATGTGGGAGGGAAGATGCCATTCTCAAATCTATTTTACAGCTTCCAAAATGGAGATCCCTTTAAGAAGCCTCCCAGGACTTTTGCCTTATTTCCTGCTACAGGTTGAAAGTTACAAGTTTTGTGGAATTGTGTTTGATAGTCTAAAGGTCACAAGAATAACCTTTAACAAAGTACTTATTTTACTTCCAAATAATAGAAGAATATGCACTAATTGTAAACCCGTGTTAATCTCAAAGGGTTTTTTTTCTCTGTAGTAGTAGTTATTCTGGACTGACACTGTATTTGGATTACTTGCTACTCTTTTCCAATTTTTCTAGTTGAGTAACCAGCGGCTCTCCAGTCTTTCTTCTCATCCATCTTTAAGTGACCAGTCAATAGTCAATGTGGTTATACAAGGTGAGCCAGTTTACATTTTCCTTGGCATATATCTGTCATTTTGGAGTTACTCACTGAGAACAACTCACTCCATGCTCTATTAATTCCTCCATGTTATCCATTAGGCCAGGGAATGGAATTTGCTGCTGTGCTTTTTATAGCAAATAATTAGGCAACATGAAATGAGGCAACCCACACAATTCATCCACCTAGGACATTACTGTTTTCAGTACAACACAATAAAATACTACAAACAGACCTGCAATGGCTGCGGTGGACACTAATCCTTTTCAGTGAAAGATATTTATCACATTAGGAAAGCTGGGATATTTTAAATAAAATTTTACAGGAAGATGTCTGCTTCAGGGTACTCCGAGGGGGAGGAGAAAGCACAGGTTATATGGTTCTGCCATTAATCAGATTAAGGGTAGAAACCACCAAAGCTATTCTTTTGGCCATGCTGAAAGTATCCTTACAGTCACACTCAGGTTGTTATCTTGAAGGACTAGCTGATGCCACAAGCAAATGAGAAGAGCACACATGTGATCTTCATCTTTGCAAATCTGACCTAGATGTGTAGTTAAAAATGAGCATAGAAACTACTAACACCTACAGCATAGAAGGCATATTTTGAGTTAGATACTAAAACTTTCTTTATGGTGCATTCTGATCAGGTCTCATTATCCCCAGCTCTCAGTGTGCCTTGCAATGTGTGTGCCTATCCAGTTGGAAAACTCACTGTGTTCCAACAGAAACTGCACTAGATGTGCATGAGTTGTGACAGTAGGTGGAGGAAATGGCACACGGGGGAACTGGGAGAATATCACTGCTGCGGTCTTCATGTTTCAGTTGTTCTGCTACTGCCCAGACTGTGAGGAAAATGAAAATAAAACAACAAATATGTGATAGTCTGTCAGTGAAAAGTAAGTAAAGAGCCATGAAAGGCCAGAGTGGGAAAAGGGATGAGGGGAAATCTTGCAATGCAATGGAGAATGAACCAAAGGATTTAGATGCAAAACTTGATGAGGTTATCTACAAAGTTACAGGCAAGTACTATCAAAGCATCATTGCTCAAGATTTTCAGCATCTCTATGATGCCTCTTCCCCAGAAGTTAATGGAAGACATGTATCTTAAAATCTTAATCATTGCTCGGTCATCAGTTTGCTCAGGTCAATAAACTCCAGGCAGCAGATTGTATGATCAATTATTTGAACTCCAAGAGAAAAAATAAATCTTCTTACAGACGCTGGCCTTCCACACCTTCGCACTAGTAAACATTCATGGAAAGGTGATTCATCAACAAATGAGGATAACCACCAACTGTCGTGGATCTAGCACTAAGCCCTCATGGAGCGGTTCTGACCTGCTCTCCAGTAGAGGGCAGTGAGACACAAAACTAACAGAATTTTCAAACTCTTAAATAAAGGTGTTAGGAGTTCATGTAAGCATGCATATAGTTTAATTATGTAGTAATGACAGTCGATATGATGACCTCTTTCACTATCAGACAAAGCAAAGAGAACTTCCTCCAACAAGAAAGAGATCAAAGTGTGAGGTTAGCATATAATAAGGACATTCGCATTGGGGGTAATTTGATAAATTATAGATGGTTGAAGATTTTAATACTGAATCTCATCTCCACTGCTTAAAATGTTCCTTTCTGATTCTTACTTTTGTGACCTAAAAACTACTTTGGAACATTTTTCTTCCAGGTTTTGCCATCTTTATTTAGGGCTCACCTGAGTCTGTTTACTGTCCTTACTGAAATCCTCTGCTTCACAGCCTCTGCTAAGTTTTGATTGTGCCATCTCTCACAGAGCCCAATAAAGACTATTTGCTCCCACCTTGGAAATTTTCCCTCCAAGCTGCATGTCTTCTGAAACACCCACAAGTACTAGGACTACCATTACAGACAAGTGTTACACCTAAGATCAAAATATTTATGGCCCACAAAGACCATCTATGTAATTATGTAAAGCAGCTTGAATTTCTTATTCCTCCAAAATGCAGTTTCCTCCAGATCAGTTGAGGGGAGACTTTATAACAAGACTTCCCTCTTCTACCCCTGTGGCTCAGTATGACTGAAGTCAGACAAACAAGGAGCATGCTAGAAAGTGATTAAATAGTTTAGATTTTATTTTGAGGTTGGCTAATTTCATGCAAAAATGTCTCATATTTCCTTCTTACTCTTTAATCTTCAAACGGAATTGGGTCTACTTCATTTTCTGGAAGTTTGTATGAAACCTAAAAAATACATGTTACATCTTTTCATTACTATCTTGTTCTACTAAGTAATGCAATCAACCTATTTGGTAAAAAATATTTTCACAGAACACAATGACTAAACCTGCTTTACAACTTCACAGGCCTACGGAGGGCAGGCTAAATCTTCACGTAATTACATCAGAAAGATTACATAAATTCTACAATGAGGTTTTCACAAATCATCATATTCTAAACAGCAGATTATACCAGATTTGAAACTAGCTTGAAAATACAGTTCATGATGACAAGTCAAATAATTATTGCTAAGAGACAAAGTAATATGTTGCCTAGAATAGTGCTGTATATGCAAACACCACAAAGAAAAATAAGCCCTGCATTATTTAGCTTCTTTACCTGAGTTAGGTCAGAATCAGCATCTCTGTTTCAGTTGAAGAACTAACAGGGCATGTGTACCTTTATTTTATATAAATGAAACAAACAAACATGATATGGCTTTGGGGTGCAGTTTGTTTTCTTAATGATGTCATGCTGACTTGATTTATACAACTTAGTAGTAACACATTTGGTCTTTCTGATTTTATGGCAGGACTTTTGGGAAATCTCAAAATATTTCATCGTGAGTTGCTAAATCTTAACAAGATAGACAATCTTTTTAGCTACTTCCTCTCTACCCTCCCTATTACGTTTGCAGCTAGAAAAAACTCCCAACAATTATTTTTAAACAGACTGACCATTTTTTTTCTCCCACTCAATTGGTTGCTTGGTTGCTAATCAATGCACTTACCAGACATCAGAATTCCCTAGCCTACCTAGCTTTTGAATGCAATTTACATTTGTCATTAAAATGTCAACACTTCCTGTCCCAGTTGTTTTACCCCTGAGACATTAGGTTTATATTGTCCACTACAAAGTAACAAAAAAAATTAGTATAAACAGTATATCTGATATCTCTTCCAAAGCTTTTTCCATCCTTGTCATTTAATAAACCTTTTTCCACTACTAAGAGTAACTTTTGGTCCATAGAGTTTATGCATTTTGTACAGAGTATAATCTCAAGGACATCTCTCGAACTTTTGCTGGCTTAGGGTTTAAAGAAAGCACATCCTGAAACTTGCTGGCATGGCTTGCTAGTGCATTTAGAACTATAACAATAATTTGCTGGTACTATTGTAGCTCATTCATGAATTGTATGTCAAAATCTTATTTATATGCATAGATGTGGCCATATATCCAAAAGATGGATATAATATTTAATATGTAGCAAACAACTGATTAGAGTGTTATCACCACGGTTGATATACCTTTTAGTCAATCATATACCGCCACCGACATTTGAAAGTACCTGACTGGACATGCGAGTATCAGGGTATCTGCACTGTGGCATGGCTCAGCACAACCTTTCCCAGCGTTAGCAGTCCCAGTTCCCGCAAACACACCTATTTACAGTTACATCTATAGCCCCCGCAAACTCCCTTCCGACTCACAACCGTGCCACCGCCCCCCCCCCCCCGTCCCCCCCTTCGGATAGGGGCTGACCCACGGGCTTTTTTGGGGGATCCGCTCGTCACCTCTCTGCCTCCGGCTGCACCGGCATCCCCGGGGATACGCCGCGTCCCCCGCTGCGGTGCCAAGGCAGCCAGTGTCCCTTCGAGGGGCACGGCTCGGCCTGCCTCCCCCTCGGGATGTGCCGCAGCCCCGTCCCCCGCGGAGCCTGTGGAAACGCGCTGGGCGGTATTTTGGGGCAGAAAGAGGGGGATGGGGTTTTTTTCCAACTGCTTCCCGCTTGTCTCGGGCAGCGCGGGGTGCAGAGGGACCCCGGGGACACAGGCCCTGAGGGGTTCCTCCCACAGCCACGTCCTTGCCAGCAGGAGGGGAAGGGCAGGCGTGCGGACCCAGCTCTTTGCGGGGCCCTGCCGCCGCCGTAATAGTGAGCGGCTCCAGTGGCAGTTGGGTTGGGGAGCACTGGGCTCCTCCTCCTCCCCCCAGCAGCACACAGCCGGGCGTGTGACTGACTGAGTGACTGACTGGTCTCCCCCCGTCTCTCTTTTTTTTTTATTCTTCTTTTTTTTTTTTTCTCTCCTCCATGGGTACACACACCGAGATACGCACATGACAGTACTTCGGTTCAAGAGCCGGTGCATCGCCAGGAGGGCTGTGCTTCCACTCCGGGCACGCACACACACGCATGCTGCTGCTGCTGCTGGAAGTCTTTCTACACGGGGATTAGCAGCCGCCTCTCGCTCTCTAGCTTCCTCTGTCTCTTTCTCCTCCTTTCCTTTCCTGTCCTTTCTTCTCTCCCTCAAGCGCCTGACTGACGGACAGCGGGCATAAAAAGGTAAATGCTTGCGTGCTGTCTGCTGACAATGCCGGTGGGTGATGGTGTTCTGGCAGCGTGCTGCGCCGTACACCCTCCGCTTGCCAGGCAGGCAGCCTGCCCTCCCGCCGCGTCGGCGGCTGCCGCTTCCCGCGGCTCCCGGGACTGCTCGTCCTCGGGGATCGGGTTCTACCACGGGAGGTTTGGCTCCCTTCCCCGTCACCCTCGGTCTGCAAGGCAGAGAGGTTCCCGTTATTGTGCTCCCAGCAGTTGCTACCGCGGGCTGTGAGCATGTGGGAGCGCTTGGGAAGGGTTTCGCGGGATGAAGGTTGCTATTAATTGCTGGGTGAGCGGAAGAGAGAGAGCGTTCCGCTTCGGCAGGGAACCTGTACAGTGTTAATCACGGCTGGAGAGTGGCAACGGGAGGACTAGAAGCCACCATAACCCCTCCAATACACACACATAGACACACCGTCCTTTGCTGCATCATTCAAATGAGTTATTTCTAGCTGGCCTGCCATCGTGGGGGCTTCTGTCTCCTCCTTCGCGGGTGTTTCAGCAGCCTCCGAGGACTGTGATCCTTCTTCTCCGCCCCGGGGGGCGCCCCGTCCCCGAGGAGCATGTGAGCGAGCCCTGGGCCCTGCTCCGCGGCCGCCGGCTCCCCGGACCGGAGCGGGGAGCGGATTTGCCTGTCGCAGCCCTATGTGGGCTCTATAACTAGATGTTGCCTGTTCAGGTCGAGTTCGTTCCGTGTCTCTCCTCGGCAGGACAAGAGAAGCGGGGTGAATGTTTGCCCCCTTCCTCTCCCCTTCCAGCAAAGCCCTCATGGCGCGGGGATCCCCGGGAACAGGGAGAAAGTACTGCACCGGGCAGTCTCGCCGAGCGGGCCAAGTCCCGCGGGGCTCTCCCGGACCCTGGCCCAGACTTTCCCCGGAGGCGCGGTGCCTGGGGAAGCGTTTCAGGCCAGCAGGAGATGGGAAGAAGGCGGCATTGCAGAGCCGGGCCCCGGGAGGTGGGCTGAGCCTGCTCGAAGCCCGAAGCAGCACAGGTGCGGGCTTTTAGTGGCTTCTTGTACCGGGGACCGCCTGGGCCGCCCTGGGGCTTGGGGCTTATCCCGGCAGGAGCAGGCCTCCCCTACCGCTCCGATGCGCAGCGTTTCCCATGCAGGCTGCCGTGTGTGTGCGGGCGGCCGAGCGGCTGTTGGGTGCGGGGTCGCCGTGCCCACCTTCCCATTCTCCCCTCCGCTGGAAAGCCGTGTCCCTTAGGTAACTGCGACTTTTCTTCTTTGCTGCTGTTGCTAAACCCAACTCAGGATGCCAGCGATGAAACTGTCACACCACGCTAATTTTCAAAGGAGGGTTGATGGTTTCATTTGATCTCGGAGAAAAATAATGGAGTAATCACTATTTAGCAGGGAGCACTTGATTCGTTTGGGGTAATCCCGTTTCATGTCGTTTTATACATCTGCCAGAGAAATATGTAAATGTACTGTTAATTCAGGAAGCGAAAATGAAAAAAAAAAAAAAGCCCTAACAAAAAAGCACACTCCCCCCCAAAAAAAAAAAAAAATCAAAGAAAAATAGTAACAAAAGCAAAAAATAGTGAGATATGTAGTGGACAGCATATGAAATTAGTTACTTTTTAAACAGAAAGTAGTTGTTTAAGTTAGGTAGTCTACTTTCAAGTAAAAGGTAGGTGTGCTAGTAGGCATAGTGTATGCTCAGCCAGTTGTGTTGGATTGTATTTCAATGTTAATACACCTTTTAAAAAGGCAACACTAGTTTCTTCTGGTATGTGGGTCCAGTGTGTACAGTTCATGTATTTCCCCTCGCTTAAAAGATGTTTCAAGTTTGGTCAGTGTTCGCTGATCCAGAGGATCCAAAAGTCTAAAGTATATATATTTAAAGGTAAATTTATCACTGATAATAACGATCATAGGAAAAATGGAAATTGATAATGGCAACAGCACAGTTCCTTGTCTTCTGTATAGCTTGTCTATCCGATATTGTATATTTTGGAGATTAAGATTAGATATCATGAATTAATGAAAGCATATGGGAAAAAATTATGCTTGGGGGAAAATTGCACTTATTAGAGAGGTAATGAAATTGGTCTGAAATCAAGGATTTCAAAGTAAAGCTTACGGTAGTGCTCAATTAGATATATATATAATCTCCTGAATTAAAGTTTTTTTTCTCTTTTTTTTTTTTTTTCCTCCCCACTCTTAATTTCTTCACCAGAACTGTTAAATGTACTTGTTCAATTCAAGGCTTATTCTGATTTATCTCTCATGGGATTAATGCTTGCAAGTGTGTCAATATAATCTGTTTGTGTTAGATTTTGCCCTCTCCATCTTGTAAAGGTACTGCATCTCTGTAGAGCTTGGCTAGTGATGTTGCCGCCTGAAAATAGAAAAAGAACTACATGAATAATTAATAAAATGGTGTAATTAATAAAGGCAGTCCTGTATCAAGGAACAGTAGTACGTAGCCTCCATGCAGGCATTTTTTTTTTGCTTTAATTTTCACTCCAGTCTTACACCATACAGGGTCTCAAGTTGTCACCCAAATTGTAATAGGCAGGTGTAACACCCTCAAGCTGGCATTGCCGTTTTAAGAAGATGGAGCTCAAGGCACTTTAACATGAGATAGTTTATTCAGCCCTTAATCTCTGTAACCAAACTCAATTTTTACAGCCTCTGTTGTATTATCTCTTGAGATTTAATAAGGCTATTTTTGTCCGGAGCACATAATTAATACTTGTTCTCTTCTTATGCCAAATTTTACACTTGTGCACAAAGCTTATCCAAAGAAACCTGAAAAGGGGATCACCATGGTAACAAGAGGGAGAGGATTTTCTTCCTTGCCGTAGGTCAAGACTAGACGCCTACCCATTCCTTAACTTGTAGCAGCATTTGTTGGCACCTTCCTCTTGGTGGTAATTTTGTCTACTGGGGCGTGCTTTTACTCTTGTCTCATGCTTCCAGAAAGCTGCTGTTGAGAATGAGGCTACACTGGATGAGCACAGCCTCTGCGTTTGCTCCGCTCACATCCTCCCTTCCTCTTGCATCGTATTTCAGCATTTCTGTACTTACCTGATTTGACTATGGGATTTCAGGAGATAGCTTGTGTTCCACATCAGATTTTTTATTTGAAGACCTCTCTTAGCTCTAACTGTGTGTAAGACCTGACAGAACCTTACTCTTTAATCCATTTCAGACAAGGGTGGTCACTCATTTCTCTCCCTTTCTTTTATTTGTCTGTGCTCTTTTTGGACAGTTTCCCTGTGGTATCCCAGAGATTCTGTAGCAGTAAAAGCAGTGTACCTCTTCTTACCAGGGAGCAGGACTTAATTTTTTGAGTCAGTATGTGATACGTGGATTATTGTTTGCAGATGTTAATGATAAAAAGGATTTGGGTTTTTTTTTGCCCTGGCTCTGTCATCAGAAAGCAGTAGCATAGAGCACTGCTTTCTGGAGTAAATGTTGGGTTGTTTGGCTTGTTTTTTTTTTTTTTCCCCTTTCTTTGAAGGACTGTCTGCCTGGACTGTGTCTCTATCCAAATTAAGTTGAAGCGAGCACATTTTATTCCAGATGATCCTGTAGTCGGAAACTTAAAACTTCCACTGAGAAATATAACATATTCCCATTTTCCTTTCTGTATTCATTTTTTGTAGCTAAGTTTTCATGAGAGTATAGCAAATGGCTTTTTAAATGTCTCCCTTAGGCTGCTGGTGCACCAGGTCTCTCTGGGCGTATTTCCAGTTCTTTTGCCTTTCCCTGTGACATAGCTTGGGATAATTTGAAAACATCTGCTAGAGCAACCATCTTAATATAAGACAGCCGTCATCATTTGTCATTGAGCAATATGTCATTTGTGACTCTGTAATTGGAAGACAGATGCTAATGCTGACTTTGGCCTTCTTAACTTGTTGGCAGGTTGTCTATAGACACATTTTGCAGTGCATTGAAATCACACAGTGTATTTCTACCTTTCTATATGTTCATAATCTGGCTTGCCAAACTCACTTGACTTTATGCATTTCTTCAGTGTCTTCTGCTATTTGAGAGCCATTTTGAATAGTCATCCATGAAGCTTTTCTTTTAACCTTTGTATACGAAAAATTTCTGATCTCTTCCCACATGATGTCCCTCTATTGGTATAATTTCAATCTATCTCCCTCATCCCACTTGTTCCCTCCTTTTGAAAATTTTACCATCACCTTTAACTAACAAGAGGTTCTTTGTCTTCTGATTTCTCATAACAAGGAAACTAGAGATTTGAGAAATGAAATTCCAACTGTATGAAGGAAATGCATACTTCTAGGTATCTAGGTCCAGATTTCAGATCCCAGTGGCTGTGGTTCAGAGGACAAAAAGCGTGTGGCATCAACTCATAACCAAAGATCTCAGTTGTGGATGATCTCTCGTGTCTAGAAGGTGGTCTTTTCAAGCTTTGTGGGATGCAGTAGTTTGAGTTGAATTGCAAGAGCTTACTGATTTCAGCTTCTTAATAGTCTGATACTGGATCCAGTCAAAGATTCACGGAGTTTCTATTTTTTTTGGTGAAAGGAGAGGTGAGGGAATGAGGATCCCCCAATATTTTGTCTAAGAATGGTGCTTGAAAGCCCATTTCATGTGCTGTGCATAAATCCTCACTGAAGGTAACCCATAGGGCATGCTGGCTGAGTTACATTTTCAAATGAAAGGAAGCATTTTTTATTTTTTCTCAGCCAGCTTCCTGAGTGTGACTTCTGTTGTTACATCTATGCTTGTACACACTTTCTGCCCATATGTCTGTTTAGTTTTGCAGACGAAACAGGATAATATATCTGTGTAACTGGAGATCAATAACAGGAAGAGACTGATTAGCAGTCTCGCTCACCTTCATTGAGATAGCTTCAGTTTTAGTAGTGTACATTCAACATGGGAAGTCAACATTGGGAAATAGTGTCTCACTACTGTCTTGCTTTGTTTTGTCATCCAAAAAAAAGGGAAGAAAAATTCAAGAGAAATAGATATAAAGCACAGGCTTCTTAGTTTTTAGTAGTGGTCTAAACTGTATGTATTCATGCAAAACCAGACAGCAGGCAGCATGCACATGCTGCTGCTCAGCCAGAAGTATTGAGAATTAGTGTGCTGTATGGACACACAGTGTCTCACGGATACCGAGAGTATCCGAGAATCTCCATCTTCTTTGCATTCTGCAGCTGAAAGAATTTCAGAATCCTTGTGGTATAACATTCAGATAGGGTGAGCTTTGTTCCATGGGTTGTAGGAAGATGCAGCTTCTGGTTTTGTGATGCTGGAATTGCATTGGTGAAAATGTTTCACAGGTGTATCAAAGAAGATTCCTTGTTCAGTCTGTGTCTTCTGGCTATTTGTTCATAGGGCGTAATGTTTAGGTGTGGTTTTGGTCCTTTAAAGTTGTCAACAGCTCTGAGTCTGCTTTACCTCCACAATGTTGTGGGGTTTTGTTTTTATATTTTTTTTGTGACTGTCTTTTGGGATGTCACTAAATTCTATTATTGGATCCCATTTTGTAAGAACGTATCATTGGAGATCATCTACCTAGCCATTCCTTCTATCAGTTCTTTGCAGAGAGGCGCATAATGCCAAATTTATATGCAGTTTTGTAAATAATATTGAATATCCAAACATAGCTTTTTAGTGGCAGGGGGGTGACAAAGTAGAATAAGCATGGTGAAAATCACCAAAATGGGGAATGAAGGAGAAATTTATTGTTATTTTGCACAAATGAAGTATTGCAAGGATCATCATCATGTCAGAATAATTTAACATAAAAACAAATGTTGACTTTTTAATTCTGTTCATGGAAAAACTTTGCAACTGTAAAATGAAATATGTGAGGAGATTATTCAAATGATTTTCTGAGGAAAATAATCACAAATACGTGGATGGTGTATGTCATCTACTAGCTACAGTGAAATTGAGCTAGCAATTACCGTATTAGTGGTGCTTTGAAAAGTGTGGTAGGTACCATCATTGCATTGAATGAAAGGCTGTAGTATAAGAGCTACAATGTTTATTTGATAAGCATTGTAACTTTTAGTGGAAAAAAAAAAAAGAATTTCTTAAAAAGCATGACACAGATATCTACATGATAAAATAACCTTGAGAGGAATTATAAATTGAAGGCCAAAACTTTGTATTGCCCATTTGGGTCTCACCCTACTTTGGAAAAAGGGGCAATGCGGGATTTTTTTTCTAGCAAAAAAAAAAAGACCCCAAAATACTGATACTGCATTCAGGAGAAGCTGCTGAGTAGTGTTCAAACCACCTGTACCTTTATCTCGGAGAGAAAGTATTTATGGTTTTAGTTCCTTGAAGTATTACAAATTGATTAATGTCACAACTATAGGTACCTGTTCCACTTTGTTTTGGTTTAGGGTTTGTTTGTTTTGGGTTTCTTTATTAGTTCATAAAAGATACTTCAGAAATAACATTATTTGTAGAGCTGTTTCAATGCTCGTGTAATGTCATTTACAGGATTGAAGTGGCACGGTATTTGAACAGCATTCATTTCACCCTGGGTAGAAGTGTGAGTTGATTTTTGTATGTTAAATTTAAATTTTTCTTTTTTTCTCCAACTTGAAAATCTTATGTGGTGGTTCTTACTATACAGTGATGGTGTGTGGTCTGACTTCCAGAATACTTTTATGATGTTTTATATCTCTAGAGCATGATATAAATTACCCACTGGGAATCTTCATGCTGTGTTTTGCAGAAAGAGTTGTAAAGCAGAATTGTATATGAACAGAAGTATTAATGCATGAAAAAGGATCAGTTGTTTGCTGTGTCATGCTAATAATTCCTCAGTCAAGGTGCAAAACCAACAGCATGACACGTGATACTACTTGCATGTCACAGAAATTCTAATGAGCTCAATAAAAAGGACATGTACTGTTCTCTATGTCTGGTTAAGTTCTTGCATACTGTTTTTCTTCAAATAAATAGAATTTTCAGAAAAAGAGATTATCTTAAGAAATCAGGATCAGGGCAGATATGTAGAATAAAAGGAATAATAATTTGCACATTTCTAAAACCAGATTTTAGTAATTAACAGTAGTAAATTTAGATAAAGATCAGGAAATGCCATTCCCATTTTTATAAATTCCTGCAGGAAAAGCCTTAAACAGTTACCAGTGAAATCTTAAATACAGAGAAAAGCTAAATGTAAGGAAGTTCGGCAGTACTAAAGTACTTTTGTCATTTAGTAAGCAGATATTATGTAAGATACACTGCACCCACAGTGCAGTGTGCTACAAAATAATTATTATCTCATGTTAAATTGCTTTCCAGAGAATGTTTTTGACAGAACCAAGTCAAAATACAAGAGTATGCTAAAGTTCTTAACCTGATCTTTTGCTCGTTGTGCTGCCTGGCTTGAACACAAACTCCATGAGCAGGTTGCCTGCCCTATAAAAGCCATGAGGTTTTTAATGTTGAGCACCAAGTGGTCAGGGCCATGTTGAAGTGAGGGGCTTTATAAGAAGAGATGCTGAAATGCAGTAGCAACGCTTTTGCATCTTACACTTGTAATGGCCTTCTGTAGATAAAAATATTTGCTAAGAGATTACCCAGGATCACAGCATTTCTACAGGATCTGTGAGAAATTAATCACATTGCATGGCTTTATTCTAAATTTCTGGTGCGTCTATGACAACACACAGCAGAATTTGATGAGGGAAAGATGAAGGTGCCCGTTTCAGTTTCTTTTGGAACTAAAAGGAAAAATTTTACATGCAATTAGAAGGAAATTGGAGACTTTGGTTTTGCGTGTCCAATAATCTTTATTTTAAGCAGATTTTACAAATCTGCAGAAACTACATCTTTCTGCAGAAACTATAACTTTTTGCTATTAAACTTGCCTGTAGTTTGCTTCCTGAAGTATTGTAGAACCCAAAGTAATTAGATTATTTTCCCAAGGACTTAACAGTCTATCTTAGAGCAGAGAAACTTAATATGTAGGAAAGCCCATAAATGTAAATTTGATTAGTTAAAAGCTGCAGTGTTATTAATCTGTAACAGTGTCATGCTAAAGTTCATCTTCATGTTTAAGGTAATGCGTTATTTAGAACAAATCCTGCCAATGTTCTGTATGCAGCTCCCCATGACCTCTGTGCAAGGTATGTCCTTGATGCAGGAAACAGTGCTTGAATCTGAAGCTTTTGCAGAAAAGCCCAGTATTTTTTTTTTTGCAAAGTAATAGATACCAATTAATAATTTTGGTGTGGATTTTTACTTGGTGCAACTGTGATTTTTCATAGTTTATTTTCTTTTATTTAGAATTTAATTATTTGCTGTACATTTAGTTATTTGATGAGTCTGCCAGATCCAGTTTATCCTTTCTTTTGCCTTACAGGGTTCTAGCATGCAGATTCCTTGCAGCTAATTTCAACAGTTGCTGAACTGTCCTGATCTTGAGTGTTTGGGTTTGGGTTTGGTTTGGATTTTTCTTTGTGTTAAAAAAGAACATAATGTTGAATTCAACTTTGTGTGTACATGAGGGCCTTGTGTTATCATGGAATATAAATTATTTCAGATGCGTCTACTGGTTTTGCCTTAACATTCAGTCTAACTGAATGCTACTGCTGTACTCATCTTTCTTCCATATCCAGTTCCTGGCAGCTATTGCCATGTTACCAATATGCTTGATAAACATGGAATACCTTTTCAGGCTTACGGATGCTTTAAATTTACGTTTAAGTCAGGATTGATCTTTTGGTAGGGATTTTTTTTTTTTTTCCCTTTAAGAATAGAGAGAATAAAAGTAAGAAAATGAGTTCCCTTTAAACTCACTTATTCTTGATGCTAATCTCTCCCTACCTTTTGGTGTTGTAAAAGACGCTGAGGAGAAGCTTAGAATTACCTGTTCAGGTACATGAGGCACTTTAAACAACTTTTCTTGTCTTTCTAGTGGAAGCAGTGAGAAACGTGAAGAAAAGCCACGAATTCTTTTCTAGAAGGTGTTGAAGGAAGTGAGCTCACACCTCACATCCACCTCAGGGCTGAAACAGACACTTTAGTTATTGCCATCAGACGGCCTTGAGAACATAAATTGTAGACCTGCTATCTCAAATAAGTAGTGGACTCCACCAACCCTAGGTCCTACCTACATTACACACCGGCTTAGCTGCATGCATGTGGTAGAATCAACTAGCCACGAGTCTGCTTCTCGGGAATAATTCACTCAGCGGGTGTAGTATCAGTTCTGCATAGTCAAGATAACTGTCTGAAATCTGTGGATACCAGCAGCACAGTTACACTGCACTCATATTTTTTTTTATTATAATAAGCATCCCTTACTGATGGTAAAGGAAATAGTATTTTTGAACAATTTGATCTAGGTAGATGTGTGCTCTCTACACATTGTAAATAGTCAATACGTTTAGTATACCATGAAGTATGGCTGAATAAATAAATAGATTACTTTAATAGAGCTGTGCTGTAAAATATAATATGATAAAGCTTTCTCTACCACTAGTGGAGCTCAGTAATTTATTGCTACAATTTGGTATTGTGGATATGATTCATTCTGTTTTAGTGGATACGATCAAATTACTTTCCATTTGTGTAGCTAGTTATTACTCAAAGCTGAATGCATACTTTGTATGATACTTATTTTTCCAAATAAGATTTATTTATTTATATGTATTATTTTTTTGGGGGGGAAGTAAATAGTTCAGCACATACTATTTAAACAATCATCAGCCAACATTTAATTTAGAAATCAAGAGAACAGTTCTTGATCCAACTAAATTTCAATGGGAAATTATCCTGGAGCCAGAATGGTCCACCTGATATTATATACTGAAACTTGTATGTAACCCAAATGGTCAGGCACGTTCCAGGTTGTTCACCTGCAATATGATTTTTTTGATAAGGTAAGCTGCCTGCTGTGTGTTTTGTGGAAGAAAAAGTTAAGCTACAGTATCAGAAAGAAAATGTTTAAATACATTGATCATTATGTGCGCAACACATCATACCTGTTTAAAGCTAAATAAAGAAGAAAAAAATCATTTTGCTTCCCCCTTAGAATGTGCAGATTAGTCATGGATTGTTGCCCACAGTTTTATGGAACCTAATTGTGTAGTCCTTTCTTAATAGATTCCATTATTATCTTTATAATGTACCAGCTAAAGTAAGTAAATGAATTCAGTGGAGACTCTCTAGAGCTAAGTTTGTGTATGTGCTAGATAATTAAGTGTGACAAATGTAGTATTAATGGTTGGTTTATTAAGTAATTTTTTAGAGTTTACATTGAGATTTTTTTCAAGAAGTAAGATTAAATTTCTTGGATCTATTGCGAGGTCAAGTACTTTTTGAAAGTAGGACAAAATTAGTCATGTTTTGTCTAATAACTACTTTTAACTAATTCTGCTTGTGTCTAATAAATAAATAAATGTGAAATTAAACCAAAAGTATGCTGAAGAAGATACTCTGGGGAAAAATAAAAATTCTCAAACCCATATATTTTATCAAAATAGACCAGATCTCATTCCCTTCTGCACACCAACTGGATAGCATTAAGAGGAAGCAGAAATGTGTTTGCAGTATAGTTTATCTTGGTGCACGGAAAATGCAAGAGACTGGGTTTGTGATTGAGTGTTTACAAGGAGGTAAATGGGTTAGAAAGCAGGAATAGATTTGACTTAATGCTTAGTTTCAATTACTTGTAAATGCAAATACATAAAGCCAAATGAAAACCTGTTTTTGTTATATAATTAGCATTTTTCAGCTTGTAGTGTTTCAAGTGTTCTAAATTTTATCTCACCCTGGACTTTTTTTGTTAGGAAAAGAGGATTAAAATGTTATTATTTGGATAATAGAATATATGGCAACTCGGGAGGGGGGGGGAGGAAGAGGGGAGACGGTGCCCACAATCAAACAAAACATCCAAACCAAGAAAAAACTAAGGTCACCAGTTGCAGCTGTTTCCATAGCTAATTAAGGAATGAATTTTAAGACCTTAAGGTTTAGGGCATATGATGTTAAGTCTCAGCTTAGTCTTTAGATAAATCAAGATCAGAATGTGTGGACTTAACACAGTGAATATCACAACTGGCAAATCATTTGTGTGGTACTGGCCACAATACTAAATGTGTTCATTGCCTCCTCCTCAGTGACTCATACAATATTGTCATCCCTTTTGTGATAAAAGCGTGGTCACTGTTTATTTGGTAGGATGTTATTGTCAAGGTAGTGAATTTGAAACAAGTCTGTGTTTAGACTCAAGAAGAAAGGAGTTAATACAAAAAATACTGTTTTCAACAACAGAAAATCTCATCAAACTGAAGTACTACAGATAGTTTCTGAGTTTTCTTTGTCAGCTTAGTTGGAAGTGAATGCATAATTTGAATGACGACTTTCATAACATAATGAAAATGAATTACCAAGGACAAAGATTAAGTAATTTAAAATTATGCATTTAGATTTTCAAATATTTAGACTTCTATTTATATCAGTTCCAAATGAATTTCCTGTTTCAGAGGTGATAAACAAACCTTTCCTACACTATCATACTACATCTGATAATATAAATGAACATAGCACAGTAATTTGTAATAGTAACATAAAAAATTTACAGTGCCAAACAAATCATAACACTCTTTATACTGCCTAAAGAATTATCTGCTAGATGAAGTCAACAGAGCTTAAAATGTGCTCATAGGTCTAAATTACAACTACTTCTCCACTATATTTTTTCAACAGTCTGAATTTCAATTTGTTTATGGTAACTTTGCCAAGTATCCCATAAGGTCAAACAGTATTATATTTTTTTTTAATGGTAGGGTCATTATCTTTTGTGTCTGTTGGAGTTTGTGGGGTGTCTGGATGATGTTCTTACTCATATGATTTAGTCTTTGATAATCCTGCAAGGAGCAAGGAGTTGGACTTGATGATCGTTATGGATCTCATTTGTATTTGGTTAATATCTGTGGGTTTCTTGACATTGTGTATGCACAAAATTTACACTCTTGAAGGCACCAAAAAAGTTATATGGGTTCAGAAGTGTAAGTGCCCGTGGATAACTGAAATCCCAGTTCGTGCTTGACTTTGTACATTCTAGACAGATACTGCAGGTTTCTTCCAAAGAAAAACTTAATCCCCACTTAGTAAACCTGCACACAAACCATGTATTGTTTATGAGTACATGAGTAGTACATGAGACCATCTGAGCTGACCAGTTTTGCCCACAGAGAGTGGAAACTGGCTGTTAAGCTAAATGCTGGAAGATTAAGACACTATTTCTCCCACTAAGGATTTATAGTTGTTAAGACTATCAAATTCATTTGTGTGTCAATTACAGATCCAGGGGTGAGAAGTCAGACTTTCTTTCAAGACAAGTTTTTCTAATCAGAATATGAATGATTGATTAATATTCCAATAATAATATATGATAATTGTATACTGATGGTCTGTCACTTAAACCACATGCAGAATAAGATCACAGAATACGTTTTTATGTTGTTATGCCTTTGTCAGCTTTGGTTCCCATCAACAGACAGCTTTATGCAGATGCATGCTATAATATTTCACTAAGACATTTTGTCTATAAGCCCATTAAATGATGCTACATGTCTGCTTTGTGGGTCAGTGCCTATCTCTTGTTTTGTTTAACATTTCATCAGGGTTTTACACTTTGACATTCACTAAGTTGCAATTGCTGGCAGTAACTTTATTATTTAGGAAGTATAATGTGTGAGGAAAGTCCTGATTTGTTGATTGTGAATAAATGCAAATGAGAAAATACAGTACCTTCATAGAACTTCAGTGAAAAATGGACATCTTTTGACTTCAGGCAGTTAGAAACATTTCCTTGGAATAATAGGTATTGTAGAGATCTGTGCAATTAACAGTCAGAATCCCTGAGGTAATATATCTCCCTGACAGCTCTTGTTGCATTCAACTTAGTTTCACGGTTTGAGAGCTTACAGTGTTTTCCAGTGAACGTCATGGTGTTCACCATCTAAAGCAGTTCTGGAACTTACTGTTGACTCTGAACGTCATGGTATGTGAAGCATAGTAAAAGGGATGGGGGAAAAAAATTGCAAGGATTGCATGTATAGCAGAATGCTGGAACAGCAGCCAGGGACTGCCAAGATGCACATTTGACCATGCCATCCATTTTTTTTTAACTTGCACTGTTTTCTGTTCACAGTAGATCAGAAGACCACTTTCTTTATATTGCAGCTTTTACATATGGCAGACACCATTTATCAGAACAAGACTGAAGTTTAACTCACAGTTGGAGAAAGGAAACATAATTGACGCTGGCATACATGTTTATGTGGGCCATGTGTTAATTACCTGTAGTTGCAAAAGGAAAGAGATGTGTGCCAGCTGTGGGTGTGCATGCTACAGTGTATATAGGAACAATTTCAGTATTTGCATATTTAATTAATTCTACACTGATTTTTTTCCCACCCTACACTTTTAATCTTGGAACATTCTTTTGGTATTAAATACTGTGCTTTTAATCAAAACACAATTCCTTTTCTGTTTAATAGTATCATATATGTATCCCAGGAACTTAAGAACTAATAGTGCTAAAGCTGTCTGCCTCTTTGCATAGCAAAGTGACAAGTAGCTGTAGAGGACTTACCCTTTCTGTGTCCAGCTGTAAATCTGGGAGAAGAGCTTTGGCAATTAGCTTTTGTAACTACTAGCTGACAGCAGAGGAGGATTTTGAGACTTCAGTTTTCTGGGCTCCACTCCAAGTTTTGGGATGAAATATACTTCAGTGACTGTGTATCTCCCTGCCCCTGTCTCATCTGTCTCCCCTAGCCTGACTGCTTTGTCTCCTTATCTTAACTCATGTTCCTTCTGTGTGCACCACGCTTCTTTCTCCCTTTTTCCTGCTTTACAGTGTTTTCCATAAAATGTCGATGGAGGATAGAAGGTACTAGAAACAGTGTTTATCTCATTTTTAGTATTCATGCCATTGTGCTCCACCAAACATTAATAAGCAATGACAGAAAGGCTCATGATTGCCTGCAGATTGAGGTATGTTCAGTGGCTGAAGCTGGGGGAGTGTGTTCTGTGGAACTGATGTACAAAGAGTTTTCTCACAGCTTCTTATGTGCTCTGAGATGAAATGGCAGTTTACTAAGGCCATTTTTTGATGACTTTCATAGCTTTCAAGCCAGAATAAACCTGTTGCACTATTTTTAAGAAGGGGAAGAGGCGACTTTTCAGTGAAATAGTTTAAGGAGTTAAGCAGAAGTGTTTGTTTTGTTGTTTTTTGGTTGTTTTGTTGGTTTTTTTTTTTTTAATTGAGATTATCGGAAGTATCTCAGATGCTCTTCTCACAAAGTTTAAGAACTCTGAAAAATTTGGTTTGGGCATTTTCACTGTTTGTAGCTCAGATTATTTAATATCTTTTATGTGAACAAAGTTGAATTCTTAAATCACATCTAAGATGTAGGCTGTCTGTGGCAGTAGCTGGGACTGAAGAAATGAGGGCAGTTGCCATTTACGGTGGGTTTGCTGTTGGTAGGAGAGATTGTTTTACCAGGAACTCTTTGGCAGGATGTCATGAATGATGATACAACTCGGTGCCTAACATCCTATGGCAGTGAGTCGAGAAATGAGATCATAATACAAAAGTAATTAATTAGGGTTGAATTTGAGAAAGGATTACATAGTTGTTTTGAAAAGGGCTCTTAGAAAGATGAAGATGACCTGAGAAATCAACTGATGTGCTCAGTTGCATTTCCCAATAAATATAGCTGACAACAGAGATGTTGCTTTAGGCATGATGCGTACAATGTATGCTCCGTGAGATACCAGAAAACTGCACTAAGTATTTACACACTATTAAGAGTAAATTGACCTGTAATAGAAAGCATTTGTAATTTGAGAGATGGTTTGGTGGATGAATTCTCTCTCTTTAAAAGAAGAAAGAGCTGAACCCTAAACCCCAAACCCCCTCTTGAATTACAAATGCTTCTCTCTTTAAAAGAGAGAACAAATATTACTAAATACTGCCATTTCTTGGTGGAAATGGTTAGGAGAGTCTGAAGTAATACCCAAAACTATAAAGAAGCAACTAAATTGCTTTCAGGTGCTGTGATACATGCTGGACTTGACTATTATGAATATATTCGTCATGGAGTGATATTGCAGCTTCTAGGTTTTCTTTTTCGGTGCAAGATAATATTTTTGGTTTAATTCCTGCTAAAACAATAGTAATATTTAAGCAGTGCTATGCTAAGGTTGTTGCAGTAGCTTCATCTCCTGATATATTTCCTCATTTCTCCAGTTTAAAATATTTTTATAATATAGCTAATTTTCAGTATTTTTGGCCTAATTAATACATACTTGCAATCTGCTTGAAAACCGGTTTTAAAGGATTCAAAGTTCTTTTTCTTTAATCATGATTAGTAGTTGGACAGGAGCATTCATTGATTTGATTGCTCAATTGTTGCTCCTTAATGCAGTGAAATCAAATATGATATAACATCAGCTTCTTTATACAGGGTGGGTAATGATGCTCAGAAATTGTTTTAACCCAAACAGAACATACTTTTTTTACTGTTTTAGCTTCTACTTTCCCATTGGAATTCTTTGTAAAAAAATTATATAAGGTGCTAACGTTTTAGAGCCCTCTTGATAGAGGGTACAATTAATTCTGTTGCTAATAATAAACTATCTTTTCCTTCCCATCTGCACCATAAAAATGTAATTAATCTTCAGTTTCACACCCATATTTCTTGAACTCTGTTCACAATTAAAATAGTATTGTAATAGTGACACCAGTGTTTGAATTTTAGTAACTAAGATAATACTAATGCTATCTATAAGATACTTCCAATGTTCTCAGTTGACTGTAGCTCTGGGACTTTTTGTGTTGTGGAGGGAAACTGTTTGTGCTTACAGTTCTCTTTAATGCTTATCTCTTTATTCTTCATTAGTGCTGCATCTTAAAGACAATAGCTTCAGAAGGAGTGCTTCTACTCTGGAAGTACTGCTGTCCCTCAGAGACAAGATTAAATTAGGCCTTCTTGTTTAGGCTTTACTTGTATTTCTGTTTTCTGTGGTGCAGGAGAGGATATGGATATTTTGCTTCTGTGGCAGACAACCCATTAAATGCACCTGATATGATTGAAATAGATTTTCCAAAGAAGAACCAGTTCCTGTCCAGTTCATTAGAGCTTTTTAATGTGTCATTTACTGAAGTGCCTTACCGCAGCTTTTTGTTTTCTACAGAGCTGAGAGGTTACCTCTTAATTTATCTAGTTTTATTAACTGTGGGTGTGGCACATTGCAACAGAGGGAAATCAGTACTTTTTGTTTTCCTTGGTGTTGAAAATGTTGCATTAATAGCCTCATATGTAAAGAGTATTATTTGGTTATGAACAGATTTTGTAGGGGATTAAACTACATTGTTGCTGAGAATAATTGGATTTTAAGCTTTAGCAATTGATATAAAGTTAATGCAATTTGGCAGACCCTAACATGGTTTCAGACAGACCCAAATCAAGTACCTTTGTGA
The DNA here is from genome assembly GCA_032466535.1 of Forpus xanthops. Classification (NCBI taxonomy): domain Eukaryota; kingdom Metazoa; phylum Chordata; class Aves; order Psittaciformes; family Psittacidae; genus Forpus; species Forpus xanthops. The sequence continues at coordinate 29,931 of JASSUY010006921.1, read as the reverse complement.
TCGTTTTGATGGTTCCTTTGGTGGCACTGAAATTATTGTTCTTTGATAATTGTATCTTGTTAAGGACCATAAACGAGTTAACACTGATCATTTTATATAAAAATAAACTTTGAATATTTAATATTTCTGTGCTTCTCATTTAGAATTATAGAATAGTTCGGGGTAGAAGGAACCTTGAAATAGTTACTGAAGACTTATGCAAAAATACTGGGTGAAAAATCCTGCATTTTTAGACAATAGAATTTATGACCTATTTTCAGATCCTTTTAAGATAAATGATAAGATGGGACAAATGTTTTTGGAACTGGTGTAGGAAAGTAGTTTATTACAGTTTATCATTACAGTAACTGTATAATGATAAGGCTTGAGGAAAAATAAGTATGTGAAAGCTTCAGAGATTTGCTGAAATTCAGTGGTTCCCAACTTGTCTGCCATTTGCAGTGATTATATCTTGCACATTCAGAAATGCTTCAATAAGAATAATGGCTTGGAGTTCACATCCATTATGTGTAGTCTCACACCAAGAAAATATGTTGGGCTTTTTTTTTTTACTAATGTAGGTTATCAAACATCTGAGAGTACTTTTTTCTTATAGGAAGCATTTGACTGGTGGAAATAATTTTTGGTTTGTTGATGTAGTTTACATCTGATGACTTCTTAGACTTGATAACATAAGTTAATGTTGTCAGCTGTGACCTAGATTAAAGCACATCAGAACCATGTCACTGTCACTATGGACCACTGTGGCTGGAGGATGCTTCATTGGGAGCATTGTATTTGGTAGCCAGGAGCTCCTGTTTCTCATTCTTGAGTGTGAAGGTTTTGATCTGTTGCACTTCTGAGGCATAATCCTGCAAGGTTTTCTCCTCAGAGTTGGCAAAAGGAGCTTAGTTTATCTTGTGAATGAAATGTCAGAATGGGAGCTAGTCTCAGATACGCTTCTCATTTGGGAAAGGAGAGCTGGCCTCAGACTGCATACAGGTACACAGATAGTTAATGATTTTAAAATAAGGACAACAGTATGTGTCTCAAAGTCCACATGCAATAAGTAAGTCAGTGCCTTTTATCTGGTTTTAGTGACCCTCTAAATTCATTCCTCATTAGACCATCTGAAATTTTAAAATGAACAAAATGAAACATGAAAATTTTGTATGTTTATAAAACTTTATGTTGCAAATTTGCATATGTGTATATAAATAAAGGTTTGGAAATTTGCATACAGATAGATAGATGCTGTCTCAATATCTGCATACCTGTGTTTGAATATTTTGGGATTATGTTGGTTCATAATCTAGTTTGAGTTCTCATGCAGCTCCATATATTTATGTGGTAGTGCTCAGCAATAACATAGCTAGTAAGTTGGAGGAAGTAAGAAAGGAGGCCAAATCCTGCTTCCTTTAATACTTTGCAGTTCTGTAAATTTTGTCTGGTTTTAGTTAATACTCATGTCATTGCAGCACCATCACTGAAGACTGATGGTGCCTTCTTGCACAAAGCCATTATTCCTCTTGCCCTTCATTATCACGACCTTGTGAAGTTTTAAGTGGGTAAAAAACCAAAATGCAACAAATTATGTGATAAATTTGCTTCTACATACTGGCATGAAAGACAGAATTGTGGTTTGCATAGTTATTGTACATGATGATTTTATTGTCAAACTACACTCCCTTATTTAGGACTTACTTTGCTAGTGTTTAGAATGTATTTTATGTTGCTCACAGCCTTGCTGGCCAGAAACTGTACAGATGTTTTCACATATGGAAATGACAATTTTTTGGATGGACATGGGTTCTCCATGGAGGCTAGCAGCAGAATTCTGTGAATGTTTTCTTCCTCTCTGCTACTCAGGTGTCCTACAGGTAAGAGATACAAGGAAAGTTGTGGAACTCTTTGATTAGTATCCTAGGTTGTCAGTCACCTCCTTGCAGGCTAGGACTTTGAGGTGTAAAAAGCCATTTACTTGCCTGTATCATTTCAGTAGGAGACAATTTTCTGTTAGACAAAAACACAGAGAATTTCTGTCTGATCTGGGTTCCCAAAGATTAAGTTCACCTAAGAATCATCCATATTTTATGGTATTACATCTGTGTTGCTTAATAAATACTAGGTGGTGTCTTCTTAGGGGACACATTTTCTTGATAACTTCTGTGGATAGCAGTAGCCTGCAGTAGTGTTGTGAAGACCAGATCATCATAAGTTTGGCAAACTTTGGATTACTCCCTCATGTAACTGTCTTCCTATGGTTTTGTGCTAAAGAAACTGCTCCCCAGAGGTCTTTATGAATCTCCACTGAACCATGAATCTCCACTCCCTTTTGAGTAGTATCTACTGACTTCATGCATTAAGAGAGACATGCATCAGAATGTATTGACTTGGCAAGTTAGTTGACTGAAGAATAATCTACTTAAATATTTATTTAAAGCAAAGGTAAAATATACTGTGCAGTAAAATACAGAATGCAAAATACTGAATGTAAAGGTCCCTCACCACCAGCACGTGTGCTAAAAGCTTAATTTTCTGCAAGTCTGGATCTGAATCTGAGCATTGCAAACATACATTTTCATAAACCATACCACAGAGCTAACTCCCTGGGAGCTCTAGATTTCTCATAGGTAGATTCTGAATTTGGGGACAGCTTTCACTGTTCACTGTTCACTATTTCAGTGAAGTTTCTTCTTTCAGCCATCTACCTACAAATGCATCTTAAAAGAAAACGCAAAAAGGAGCTGTATTTGATGCATATCCTATTGTAACAGATGGTCCTAACTTTTATTTCCTGATTTCCTGCTTAGATTTATTGCTTACCTTGTTTTATTTAGTTTTTCTTTCTGAATAACTTCAAGATATATATGTTTATGTTTTAAGTTAATGGGTCCCTTTGAGGAGGAAGGTACAAGTTTTGTGTTTGATTTTTTTTGTTTCATTTGTTTGTTTTACAGATCTGTGATCTTATATTCCCTATATTTAATGAATGTTTTCATACAGTGCTTTGACAAGTAGCGATAGAGAATTTATATTCCTTGTAAGGAAAACGGTGCAGCCTTGAAAAGTTGCTTTAGTAATCATTTCTTTCCTGAAGGAGTAAAGAATGATATGACAATTTATAAGGTGTATGGTCTCCTCTTTATCCTTGAGGTTAATTCTAATTAAGAGATGTTTCTTACATGTATTGTATGGTTCAGGAGTAATTAGTGTTTTATTCATTCATCCTTCAAGATATTATTATTCTATGGATGCACTACTGCACCATATAAACCTATTCAGGTTCTTGGATCTATGATTATTCTGAAGGTACTAAAAAGACACCAAGAAACAGTTGTAACATGGATAAATGGAGTTGGGAGGTCAAGTGTGTCTTCCTAATTTAAGATGAAAAAAAAACCATTTTATGGGATGCTGGGGCGCATTTCTGATTTATTTATTTATCTTTTTATTGCTACAGTTTATTGTGTCAGTAAGTTATTTGAATTGTCTGAGCCACAGCACCTGCTAATAACAAATTCTGCTGGATATTACATCCATAGTCTTTTGCATAGATAATTTTTTTTTTTTGCCTATGGCAGTAATATGCAGTATCTTCATTAAACATACTGACAGCTCCTTAAAGAGAAAATGATTAATTAATCATGCCTTAGACTTGCAAAAAGGTAAAAAAAATGCTGTTAAATCAAAATCCTTTGGGGAAGGATGATAAAAGGAACTGCATTGGTTGGTGAAGAGAGACCTAACTGGATACTCTAGAGACAGGATTCAGTGTGGATAGCGATTCCTGTAGTATTATGAGCCAAGATAAAACTCACTTGCAGAAATTCAGAGGTGGAAATTGGGGAGCAAATACTGTTATCAGTGTGACAGCCTTAAATGCTTTGCTCTGTAGTTGGCAAACTGTAATTACTAGAGAAATAAGTTTTATTTAAAAGAAAAGAGTTGGAAAAACCACCTTTAATTGAGTGCTCAGAAACTGATTCATTTTGATTTAATTAGAAGCATAAATAATAGTGTATTAGTAATATGTTTCAGGTCTTTGAATTGAAAATAGAAAATCTAGAAGAACTGGAAAAGGCACATAAGGAGGTTGCTGGACAGATGAATTCAGGATTTGTTACATGGCATGGAAAAAGTTATCTAAAACTAGTGGTACAAGAAAAAAAAACTGTAAGAGGTGAATAAACTGGGTAAAATAATCACTCTACAAAATAATTTAGAATTAGGGAGTCTGTTCCATTCCTTCTCAGCTAATAAGTGAAGAAAACCATTAAAAGATAGAATGAAAATTGCTAAAAGCAAGGGTTAGTTAGATACCAGATGTTTTAACAAGATCTCTTCAAAAAAGCAAGGAAATTCAAAATACTCAGGGAGTACTAAATGGAAATTTCATAATAGAGATTTGGGTGAAAAGTTTATGTGCGGATGGAAATGTATATTAGCATTCTGTTATTTTTATCAGTAGGGATGGTACAGCTGACTCTGAGAGCAAAGGTGGGGGATAACTAGGGCAAAAATGTTAGTGACTAAGATGTATGTCCATGTCTATTAGTTGGAGTGATGTCTTTCATGAGTTACAGAATGGCTGCTGCTATTTTCCCCTTTACTTAAATAATATGAGCAACTGCAAGACTTATATTTTTGACTTAACAGTCTGTAAATATGCAGATAAAAATATTGCTGGAGAGAACAATTAGAAATGTGAATAAATAAAAAGTTGTATGGAATTTTATATGGACTTGATAGAAGTAGCTGTTGTCAGACAAACTCTACCTTTAAAAAAATAACCAGTAAAGTGTTTTATTCAAGAAAACATGGCAGATATAAGCAAAATGAACTTAAATCACATATTCTGGTGCCACATGAGAAATTATTTATTGAAACATGAGTAGTAAGGAACTGTGAGATGGACAAGATACTGGACAAGAGAGAGACTGGCTATGGTAAAAGGAGTAGTACTGGCTAATAGGAAATGTACATTCCTCAAATATAAATTTCCAGACTTGCTGTGTTTTAGTATTTCATTGTTGACCATGACATAAAGTGTAGGAGTATGCTAAGGAATTCTTTTAGAGATATCTACAGTCCTGAGAAGGACTGTATTGGCAGAAATGGGAAGGAGTTTAGCTTTACAAAGTGCAACAGATCAGTGTCCAAGCATTCAAGAGCTCGGGGGCTAAAGTCAGACAAGTTCTATGTATAGCTGGGAAATCATTGAGTAAGAAATCTGGGTAAGTAGCTGAGTGTAGAATGACTATGAAGGCTCATAAGTGTGGTTCAAATTTAGGTGGAGGCTGCCTGTAGCACAAAAAATGCAAGGAAAGACATTTCCTTAGATGCAGGCCAAATATCATGTTTGCCTGAGAAGCCAGCATGCAGAGGTAGTGGGTGCTGCTGTGCCTGCACTGAAGTCTGGCCATTACCACAGCTCTGCTTGCCCTTTGTGCAACCGAGTTACTGGTCCCATAGCTGCCTATTCTTAGAGCAGCAGCCTGGGGGGCACAGTGGATTGAGACTGTGATGCAGTTTCACTCTGACAAGTAGCTGCTGCACAAAAGGTGGGGGGTGATGTTTTAGGGGGAAAGTAGGGTTATGCCCAAGGGGGCAAGGATGAGGGAGATGGGGAGGTTTCAGTGCTGCTTCTGAAGATGAACTTTCTGCCACCTTTCTGTCCCCAAGGCTTCGTGTGTTTGTTTTTTCTTTCTTTCCAGGGAGATACCTAGATTCCCACTGATAAAGTCTCCCTCAGTGATTGCCAAACCTTGCATCTTTCCTGTAGTCTTGCTCATCATCTTCACTCCACTGAAAGCCCATAATCCCTTTTATCCTTTCCACTTGTGCAGGTGAAATCTCTGCGATTCCCACCACTTCTTCATGGCTGTGAAGCTGAGATTTTGCCTACATGGTGAGAATGCTTTCTTTGACATGCAAGAAGGAAAAGCAAAAATTTTATTGCAAAATATTAGTGCTTATATTTTATTTGAAACACTGTTTAAAACTCCAGTCACCTATTGGAAAAAGAAAGTTCACATTTGGAGAAAGGCGATATGAAAGGATGAGAGAGTGTTTTGTATGGCTGAAACAGTTGAGCTGTTTTTAAGGCTGGAGGGTGACAGAATGGCTTTCTGTATTTGTGTAGGGGACTGAACTGAACACCAAGGAGGGACCAACCAACTATTTAAGTCAAAGGACAGTGTTGTTATACATGTGGATGGCTCATCCGTGGATAGTTATGGACTGGAAACAGGGTAAAGCGTATTACTTGCAGTAACAGGAAATTTTAGAGCAATAGTCAAAGAATGGTTTTCAGATTAAATTTCCTGAGTGTATCTAAGGGCTTATATGATGTAGTTATATGTGATAATGAGGGAGAAAGCTCTGTGAGCCTCTTCCCATCTAATAAAGACTTTTTGTATTACATTCATATAACAGATATTAATGATTTTGTAGAGTTAGTTCTCAGTCTCAAGAGCATCCTTGAGAGTGGAATTTACTTCCTTTTTTGTGTAACAGCTTTTTCAGAAGCCTTATGGTGATTCCAAGGTTTTCTTTACTTTCTGAATTGCCCTTCTGCAGTTTTTCAGAGTTCACTCACATACTGTTGTGGTTAACTTAAGAAAATGTATCTTTCAGATGTCTATGATGAAGTATATTATCAAATATTAACATGGTTGAATTGTCGTAACAGGAGAAGTAAAAAAAGGCAATGCCGTAGAGGAAGAACAGCAAACTGAGTGAAGGAAGAGTGACAGAAAGATTACTGAGATAGACACATTTGATCTGTTTCAGTGAAATAGGTGAACTAGGAGAAACAGGAGAAATAGTACTTATGTGAGACAGGCTTTTGAATATTCTCACAGTTATCTGTAGGTGCCATTCTTTGGTGATAAAGGTACACAGGCTTCATATATGTCCTGTCCTCAATTTTGAGATTAAACTTGATAAATTTTTTTGTCTACTTTGATTTCCATGGGAGTCTTCATTTTGCTTTTCAGCAAAATCTGGTTTTGAGACTGTGATGTGAGAAATCATCTCATTTTAAAGCATACGCATGAGACTAATTTAAACCAATTTCGTCTAGTATCCATAGGTATGATGTTTCAAATCCATACATGAAGTTTTTTCCTGTAGCATCTGCTTTTAAAGCCTGAGTTCTATTATATCTCTAAATCTACTAAGTCAAATACTTTATGCAACATTTTATTCCTGAGTGCCAAGTTACAGGATTTTCACTGCAGATCTGCAGTGAAATATCAACTATTTAACTAGTTTGTGCCTGTAGCTATTTTAAGCTTGATCGTGTTTTCCAAGTAGTAAACTATGATATTCATACAGCAGATTTATAATTTATAAGTAAATGTAGAAATATAGTAGAGTTTTAGAAGCATATTAATTTTAGTTAATCAAAAGAGTATTTTTCTCTTTGGTATTTGTATATGTTAATTTACTGTTAAATTTACTTTATCCAAACTGTTTATTACCCAGTGTTTTTATTTCTAAGGGCCAAATGTTTCAGTCTTTAGGGAAAGCACTCATTCACTTCACTGGGAATTTTGGTTGAATGAATGCCATGGGAGTTGCCCCTAAAATCTAGACCTACATCAAGCTGTAACAGAGATTTCTGTGTTACATTAAAGAGCTGCCTTTCTACAGTCCGAATTTTGTTCCTTTCCAGACTCTAGTGCTTGTCTGTCAAACTATTTTTTTTTTTTATTATCGACATTCCTTGCTATGTTGTGTTTGCCTTATTGTAATTCAGTTGTAATTTAACATTGTAGCACAACGTATGAATAAGTTTCACTTAGTATTCTGGCTTCTCTTGGCCACGGTGCATACCTGTGCTAGCACATAGCTGAAGTTTATAGTGATGCTTTCTGACATATATTTCCAAGCTTCTTGAAAACATTGGGGAGAAAGGCAAAAGGAGACCTAAAGATTTTCTTGAAGATTTTTTAATGTGAATTGTTCTTCAGGATAATTTAAAATTTTTTAGTGACCATGGCAGTAAAAATACTCTGAAACAATAGTCAGCAACTGGAACTCTGAGCTCCTTAACATTTACATCATAGAAAATCATAGAATCATATAATAGTTAGGGTTTGAAAGGACCTTAAGATCATCTAGTTCCAACCCCCCTGCTATGGGCAGACACACTTCCCACTAAACCATGTCACCCAAGGCTATGTCCAACCCGGCCTTGAACACTGCCAGCAATGGAGCATTCATAACTTCCCTGGGCAACGCATTCCAATGCCTCACCACCCTTACAGTAAACAATTTCTTCCTCAGGTCCAATCTAAACTTTCCCTGTTTAAGTTTGAATTATATATTTGGCGTGTTGTAAGCTCCACAACAGTTTCCCAGATGCAGGGTGAAGACAGTTTCACAGTTGGTTTTTTTTTCAGGAAAGCAAACCAAAAAATATTATTTCAAAAGAAGATCTGAAAACCCATCCAGGCTGTATTCATTCCATCTTTCTAGAATCTCTTCTGCTTAGGAGCTGCAATGTGGCATCATCTCATTGCACCTGTAGTTGCAGGTAGACTTTCTGGGCCGTGCACAGAGGTGCTTCTTGATAAATAATGCTTCTCTTCTTGGGGAGATATTAGCAATAGTACTTTAGTTCAATCGTGCACCTAGAGCTGACCTACACAGCCCCATATCCCTCCAAGTGTATAATCCAGAGGCAAATTACCACAGAAATGCCGAACTGGTATTTTGGGATTTGGTGGTTTTTTTTTTTTGTTTTTTTGTTTTTTTTTTTTTTAATTTGGTTTTAGTTGGTTGTGGTTTTTTTCTTTTTGTTTGTTTTTTTTTCCTTAAGACACGATTTTTCACTTGCTTTTCTCAATAAGAAATAAAGGTGTTGTGTGCTGGGGCTTAAGAAGTACACAAAATTTAAGCTGCTAGCTTTTCAGATCAGATCAGTCACATGAAAAATCTTGATTGCTTAATCTGTGAAACTGAGCACCTGATGTAAATCTGTTGTGAGCCTGTGAGCTTTCCTGCACCTTACTTTTGAGCAGCTTCATTTTTATCATTGTCGCCAATTTCCTCATTTGAATCAAAATGCTTCTTGTCACTCCAGTGGTAAAGGATGGAAAAGTGGGTAATGGTCAGCAGGTATGCAGTCTTCAAAAAGTAGGAGCTGGGATCTTTTGGAATGGATATCTGTTCTGAAAAGCTAACATTTTCTTCATTTGACAGTCTTAATATGCTTTCTCTTGCCTCTCCGTCCTCTGTGCCATGTATTTTCCTATGCACTTAAACTGTGTGCTTTGCTTAAGGCCTGCACACATCTTGCCTCTTATACATTGATCCTCATGGGAAGAACTTCTGTGCTGGCCTTCAGTGTGATTTGAAGGTCGTTGCACTTGTCACTTGCATTCCTTCATGAATAGGTGGATATGGTGCTAGTTTTGCAGGACGTAATCTCCTTAAATAGTAGTCCAGTCCACTGACTGAAGCGGACTTTTAAAAGAGCACTATTTAAGATAGTTGAATGCAATGAAATGAAAAAAAAGAATGCAAGATGCAATCCTCACTTTTTTTTTTTTTTCAAGCATAAAACGTGTATTTCTTTCATGACAGTATCAGTTTCAGTAACTTTCAATACAAATAAAATGGCGATTCCCTTGGGAGCCTTTAGCTTCATGCAAATTCCTGAATCAATGGAAATGAAAACATGCTCTTAAAACTGTATATGAAATATATCAAAACATATATGCCTCTGAAATTCAAAACCTGTTCCAATGAAGTATGTGACTTGGGGAGCAGCAGTAATTTTTCTTAGTATCTTATATGTGTTGCTAATATTTATGCTCTCATGTTCCTACTCATAAGTTAATAATTGACTTTTTTGGCATCAAAGACATATAAGAAGTCTTTAGTCATTTCTATCCAGTATAAAGCTACATGTCTTATTGTAGTGAAGAGAGGTATGTTTTACACTGCAGATTTGGCTGACCTGAGGAGTGGTGCTGAAGATGAGGATTGTTCTGAAAAATCAGTAAGAATCTCCAAGAGTCTGAAATGAGCATGACCAGCAGGTTGAGGCAAGTGACTCTGCCTGCTCTCCTTCTCTCATGTGTGCCCACCTGCAGTGCTGTGTGCAGCCCTGGGGCCTCTGACATAAGAAGGATGTGGACCTGTTGGGCAGAGTGTGGAGGAGGACCGTGAAAATTATCAGGGGGCTGGAGCACCTCTCCTGTGAAGACAGGCTGAGAGTTGGGCTTGTTCAGCCTGAAGAAGACTCTGGGGTGATCTTTTAACAGTCTTCCAATAACAAAAGGGGGCCAACAAAAATCTGGAGAAGGGCTTGATACAAGAGCATATATGGATAAGGCAAGGTGGAGTGGCTTTAAACTGAAAAGGGGAGATTTAGATTAGATATTAGGAATTAAATCTTTAGTGTTAGGGTGATGAGACCCTGACACAGGTTGCCCAGAGAAGCTGTGGCTGCGCCATCCCTGGCAGTGTTAAAGGCCAGGCTGGATGGGGCTTTGAGCAATCTGGTCTAATGGAAGGTGTCCCTGCCCATAGCAGGGGGTTGGAACTAGATGGTCTATAATGTCCCAACCCAAACCATTCTATTACTCCATGATTCTGTATTTCCTAAATATCTTTTCCAAACCTATGCCGAATATGACATCTTACTGTGGAGAACTCTTCTAAAACATTTGGTAGGAGAAGGTTTGGACACTTTCCCAGTAATGACAGATACTAGCAATCTCTCATTTAAAAAGCTCATATTCACAGTAGGTTTTGTTTTCTGTATGTATTCATATAGGGATTTTTATCTGTGTATAAACACATAAAGGCTGCTAGTATCATTAACAGAGGACATAAAGCTTCAGTAGTTTCTGTGCTATGAAGTTTAGAGGTTGGACAGGTCTAACTTAACAATGCCACTCAGACTTCTTAAAAGCAATCCTGAGTATATGAATTATTTCAAATTATATGTCTATGTTAATCTTCCTGTGGAATCGTAGCATTTTTCAGTTTGTCTTGATGATCTATGTTCTTAACTTTCTTATTTCAGAATAGTATGCTGGGGTTTATATTTTAAAGTCTGTTTGTTCCAGAAGAATCTGGCCTGCACGGCATGTGCTCAGCAAGCTTGAAGTGTGATTTATAGGTACTCTACTTGATCCACAGGCAGTAAAGTTATAGATCTCACTTACAGCCTGTGTATTTGAGTATAAAGATATGTTGGAGCCCTCCTTTTGCTTGAGATTTTTATTCCCTACTGAACATTTATCCCCACCCTCTGGGATTTCAGTGTAGACTGCTCGCGCAGTTAAACTGATGCCTGTTTTTTCTCTCCTCATTTCACATCTGTTTTAGTTACCACCCTGATTTTCAGCACTACAACTGATGTATTTAATTGCTTAACTTATAATTATCAATAAATGCAGTAGTCAGTACTGTAGCCTTCTATTTTAACAGATGTTTCTACTGTGTATTGACAAAGCAAAGACACAGGCACTCTGATACTACCCCTGTCTTTTGTGGCTGTGAGCTCCCTTTCTTGCCTCGAGGTTCTTATTTACTCATTTTTGACACCTCAGTGAACAGCAGAAGTCAGAATAAGCCTTCTGGATAATATGCAATATAAGAAGCCAGTTCATTTGAGTTTGGAGATTATATTGCATTATATTTTTTAATTTTCTTCTTAAAATAGTTTTCTGCTTAAAAGCAGCTGGAGAGGGGATCAGATTAGAAAAGGAAAAATCAATACGATCTTCGGGCCGAGACCAAAGGAAGAAAATTTTATGTTGGAAAGGAACATTTTTCTACAGATGTGAGACTGTGAGCCAGTGCAGTGAAATAAATGTCCTGACAGAATGTGAACTCTAAAAGGTTTTGTTGTGTGATGCACCTTTCTGACTCATGCTTGCCCAGTGCATACCACTACTGCTGACGTGATGCCAAAATGTTTCTCATCTTCTTGTCCTGCCTCCTGAACGCTGTGCCTTTAACCCTTTATCTTCTGGAATTGAATTGTATTCACATGCATGAATGTGCATGTTTGATAAACAATATACTTTGCATATCCTGAAAACATGTGCTATCTGTGCACATAATGCTATCTCCAAAAGGGCTGCAGTTATTTCATATGCAGAATATATTGAAATCGGTAGGATGAGAGTGCGGCCTTCTGAGTTGAGTCATGTGTAATCTTAAGACATTAAATACTGGTGTTAAGATTTTTGCATTGCCCATTAAAATTAATATCCAGATCCTTTATATGACTTTGAAAAATTGTTTTCACTGTCTCTTACATCTCTTAAAACAACAAGGAAAGTGTGTTGTCAGGTGAAGCCACTAGGTTCAGTATTACTTTGGTACTGCTTGTGAAAGGTAAGCTAATAAGTAAGCAGTAAGGAATTGCTGGTATATAGAGCTTTATTATATTAGATATATTATTAAAATTTGTGTAAAATTTTAAGAGGTAGTTGCAGAGCAATGAAAGCTCCCATTGACTTGTTTTTTGTTTAATTTTGTAATGGTCCAATTATTACAATTTAAAGTATCAAAGGCATTTCAATATGCTATGAATTCTGTTTTCATGCTTTATGCATGATATTTTTATGGGGTTGTAAATAAAAATGTTAATCTTACAGAAGATAATGACTACTAAACAAGATTGGTATCTGAATATTATCCTCTAAGTAATATTTTTACCCAGTTAGCTTGGGCTTTGCTTGTATGAAAGGTATCTCAGTAAGTCTTGGAGCATCTAGCATTCAAAGTGAGAAACTACTTAGCTGAAGGATTTTATTTCCTTTGTGAAATTCTACTATTGTGGTCATAGTGTAGGTCTTCTAAACCAAAATACATGACAGATGATAAATACTGATTGTCTTTGAAAAGAGACGGTTACATTAGCAGTCTAAGTATTATGTTTTTAGGAGGCCTGTCTTATAGACTGAGGGCTTTTATTTCGTACTGGTGTCGGTGAGAACTGAGAATTTTCAGGACCTGCAGTGTAACATCCCAGATTAATATGGACATACTTAACCAGTAGATCTGAGACCTTCATAACAAAAAGAGTATATGCTACTCTATAGATTCACTGGGTCAAATTAATTCTTTGCATACTTATTTTAAACAGCAGTTTGAATGATTCTGGCCGCTGCTTTCACAGACTTGTTTGTTGATTTTTCAAGCCAGGGTATATTAATCATAGCATAGGAAAATCTTGGAATAATTTGTTTTAAAATGCTTTTGTTATTCTGAGGAAATTTTGAAGTAGGTTGTTCAACAGCATCTGGAAGAGTTGGTGTGCTGATTTCTTCCTGACACGTACTGTAGTAATGAGATGAACTGATCAACTATGGGGAAGAAAAATAAAATCCAAGCCAAACAATAAAAATCTTTACTCTTCACTCTTCCTTTTAAACTTTAAAAGTGCATGGGTTTACAAAAAAAAAAAGTTCACTCTTTTTCACATCTGCTGCATGTCATTCCCATGTAGTTTTTACTTAACCATTACTAAGGTTAGAGAACAAAATTTTAATCAGGTCTTTAGTTCAAATATGTTTTGATTTGTTGGCCAATGAATTAGTTTCTAATTGAGTTGAGAAATTAATGAAGTAAAATGTGGGGATCTTAACTTTAAGCTGAAGTATTTAGAGTTCATAGCTGAAGGCTGATAGATGAGTATCCTCCCTCTGTGGGTAGAGGTAAAGGGGAAGTGTAACAGAAACTGACTAATTGGTTACACAGATACTTTAAATAAAAAAATCAACCTGAAGATCGGGATCTAGATAGAACATATTTGTATGCCAAACCCTGCAGCAAAACACAGTCAAGCTTTAGATTAATAAGAGCTGAATCTGGGCTTTCTGTACTGTTTCTGTTTCCCTTTAGACTGGGCTTTCATAATATATGAAATTTATTATGTCAAATGGAAATTCTTGTATCCTGTCTTCTTGTCTGGCAAAATGTACCTTAAGCTGTGTTCAAAGTAAAAGCCATAACAAACAGCAAATAGTCCTTGAGCACTGATAGAAGTCCTGACACTTAGCAAAATTGTCTTGCCAAATGTATCTTCCTACCCACGATCTTTTAACATTAGCACGTTTGCTGATGCTTCAGTCTTACATGTTTTCATAGTCTAGTGCAGATTATGAGTAGTCTATCTGTCTTTATCATGCAGTTATAGGGACTATGTTAATGTGCTATGAAAATGTAAAATAATTTGGATGAATATCTGAACATGAATTTAATTCTGAAACCTTTAAGGGTATATCCTTTCAGTGCGAGGTGGTTTATCCTTAATGAGAGGCTTATGCACAGCTGTCTGAGCAATGTGATGAGAATGCACTCAAAACTTCTTAAACATGAGAGCTACAAATAATCTGTTTAGAGGCTTTATAGTCAAAAGAGCTGGAATTTAAAAAAACTAGTTAGCTCTTATTTGCATAAGAAAATTAGCAGAAATTCAAGTCTCTGAGGAAACTTCAAAGGGCTTTGACACCTCTATTACATGCTATCTGATCAAATTGTACATGAAGGCGAATAGCCTGATCTTTTTTTTCTGTTTAAATCTTGCTAAGCACATTTTCTAAAATTGATTTAGTTTTTTTTTTAAGAATCTTATTAGTAAAGAAAATTGTTTCAAGTGGCATTTTTTCTCTAAGTGAAATTGATCATGATTACATTGCAAACGGATCCATAAAATGTTGATCATTGTTCTTTTAAATGCAAATGACCATTGTGCTTTTAAACACAAATTGCTAGTTGTATCTTATTTTATTTAGACTTGTCCTCTTAGTGAGTCTCTTTGTACTCAAATAACATAATTTTTATTTCCTGGGGTTTCATATGTAAAAGCTGCTATGCCTGACTTGCATTAATTACATTTTGAAATTATTTTACTGCGCAGTTTATAGGAGGGCATGATCCTTTTGATGGGTTCATGATTTAGAAAGCAAGCTGTGGTTCCTCTTGTTCTGGATTTCTTATCCATGGAAAGCCTCCGTGTACCTCTTGTATCAACCAGGCATGTGTCAGTTGTGGCTGGGCAATTGTGCATAGTATGGCAAGCAGTGTCAACTTTTTATTTTGTGTTCGAGGACTCTACATGCTAATTAAGCTGGCATTTTTACAGTACCTTCTGATGCCTTGCTCTGAACTCAACCTCAGAAAACAATTCATTTACGCACAGTTTCAGGTGCAGATTTAGTAGGGGAAAGTTCTGGTTGACTTTATTAGGATTTGGAATGCTCTTTTCATCTCAGAATCTGTAAAGAATCAACAGAGAGTCATATGTGCTTGTTGTCAGTGTGATATGTCCTTTGGCACAGAATTAATAAAATTCTTATTTCCCATATGAGGCAAATCCAAAGGAGCTCCACAGAAAATCCCTGGATTTGCATGGCTGTAGCTGCAGTCCCAGTGTGCCTTTGATTTTCAGTAACATACTGGGTTTGGGTTCTGCTGATATTCAAAGTGGAATTTTAGAACAGAAGGGAAAATGCTAAAGATGCTAGTGGAGGTAGTAGAGGAGAACAGGTTTACAAACTAAAAGCATGTGCCCAAAATAACTACTAGCAATACAGGAGAAAATATATTTTGAAGTGTTGTGTAGGAGCATCAGTACTTTAACAGGTGGTTATTGCTTGTGCCTACATGCAGTGTTTAAAATAACTGCAGTGTGTGTGCTGAGTTCTTTTACACGTTAAGTTGATCAGGAGAGTGGTTTAATGACTTTGGTTGTGTGTGGTTTAAACCAGTCTAGATAGGCTTTATTCTTTACATATTCAGCTATGTAAGATGATGGTGCATGAATTTTCAGATAACAAATACAGTGAACTTACTATTGTATGAATTGTATGTTGACAAAGGTATAGATTTTTGAACTTTTCTGATTTTTTTTACCATTTATTGATTAGAGATAGCTAAATGGGTGTAACTACTTTTACAGTTTTAGCTGACAACAGAATTTTTTTTGTTTCTATCTCCAGTGTATTTCTCATCAGTTCAGGTAGAGCTCGTGCTCATTTTGGAAAAAAAAAACCTAGAAAGAATGCTCAGCACTTTAGAAAATTCTCTGGGTTCATACAATGAAAAGTACTGCTGACTTCAGGTAATTCTTACTTCAGTTACTCTAAATGGTTGTTGCTGAGAATAACAATTTTAATAGTCCTATTCCCTTTTGAATAAAAATGAGGATAGTTTGTGAAGTACAGATTTATTCTTTTTCTGCTTATTTTGGCAGCAGGCACTTGATCCAAGTATGTTCTTAAATGCTGTCCTGCAGTTTAAAATATCACATGCTTTTAACAGAAATTTACTTTGAATTTTTTAACTTTTTTTTTTTTTTTTAGGGTCAAATGCTATTATAAAAATAAATAAAAAATTGAGAAATAAAGTTACTCCATTTTGGCCACGAAGTAGGCTAAAGGAAAGGTGCAAGCAGCAGCCTACAGAGAGCAAAATCCTCCATGCTGAGATTGCCTCTGAGCTGTTCGGGGTGCTTCTGGCAGATTAATATGCACATGTAGTCATTAGTTCCTCAACTACAAAGCAGTAAGGCACATGGCTATGCAGAGTTGTGGTTTGAAGTGCTTCAGCCCCGGGTCTAGACTGTCCACATCGACACTGTAGAAAAGATACATTTTAAACACCGAGGTATATTGGAGCCCAGGTGGAAACTAGACCATGTGAGGTACGGCACTGACTTCAGTTTTGCTTTTAAGGAAGGTGCTTGCAAGTTGCAACCTGAGTTGCAAGCAGTCTGAGTTGCAATATCTGAAATCATCCTGTGCTGTAATGATTTGCTTGTATCAGTCAAAGCAGAGACTTCCTTGCTACTTGAGACAATCCTCTCTCCTGTTGTTTCATACCCAGATAGGTCAAACAAGAGGGAGAAAATACTGTCTTGCTCTTGTCATCATTGTGCCTCCAAAGGTCATGCTGCTTTCATGGAGAATCATGCCAAAGGCATCAGCTGTGCTAGTCGTTGCAGTCCTGAATTTGGCTTGAACCATTGCTGTCAAAGCTAGAGGCAGGGTGGCTTGCTAATTTTTACCTGAAGATACACACCTGCCATTGTACAGGCATGAAGTTCTTCAGGAATACTTGCTGTAGAAATACACGTGTGTTTCTACTCAGTTATGTAAACCATTTAAAACGCAGGTGAATGGCAACTAACAGGATGAATGACTTCACAAACTGCAGAGCAAATCATAGAGTCATAGAACAGTTAAGTGTTGGAAAGGAACTTCAGATCATCTAGTTCCAACCCCTCTGCTGTGGGCAGGGACACCTCCCACTAAACCATGCCACACCTGTCTCAAAGTGGTTTAAAGGAGCTTAAACTTAGCAAGTGATAGATTCTTTAGCCAACAAAGCAACTCCCTGGAGGCACTTGGACTGAGCTGATTTTGTCCAGATTCAGAAACAGGTCACACCTGCTTCTACCGTCCTGCTCTTGGGTAGGTCAGTGGTCTTAAAGTTATACATGCTAACGGATCACCTATATTAAGAGACAAGAGTTTTTTTTTTTTTTCCCGAAAAAGGCCAGACTCTTTTTGCACCAGAGGGAGCTTTTTGCATCTCCTTCATTGCATCAGTACCTGGGATCAGAAAGCACAAATTTTTGGTTTTGTACTGTCTTGCAATTTGAGTATGCAGTCTAAGCAGGCTTTGCCTTACCAAGTTTCATGGTTCAGAGAGGATGGATGGTCATTGGTGTCTGGAAACAGTGGTTTTCAACATCAGAAGATAGTGGGATGCAGCTAAGAACTTTGAGTATTCAGGGAAGGGCCCATGTATTCAAGGGGAGCAGGTCTTTTTTATCTTTACTTGACAAGGTCAGAGTCAGGAAAAAAGCAGAAGTAAATTATTTGATACCAGGCTGGTAGCTGAACCACGTCACCCATTTCTGTGAGAGATGTGACCCGCTGTGATGTTGTGAGCCAGAGAGCTCTGAGAATACTGGTTTTGTGCTTCACTAAGACAGTAAATCAGAGAGGAGTTGCCTTGGGCTACTGGTCTGTGAAAAAAGAAACTCATGCTTAAGTTAAGGTGACACCTAATGGTTCTGTATTTATTTTGTAGCAGCTTTTTCTAGTGCATCTCTAATGCATTTCTTCTGGACGTATAGTTACAGGATCTGTTACTCTTGCTCAGTGTTTAAGATTAGTTTTCAGTCACTGGTTTTGAAGTTAGTCTCTTATAATTTAGGTCAGTGAAGGGAGGGTATATACATTGAACTAACAGCTTTCTCAGCTTCAGCTGAGACTACAAACAGAATTTGCTAAAGTTTCAATATTTTGAAGGAAGGGGGTGGAAGAAAAGCAGTGAAATATTCAAAGTATGTGTAGTCTTAAATAAAATAGATGCTATAGTACAATGTATGTGTTATCTGAAGTGACATAATATAGATGGTATAGCATGCAAGTAGTTTTATCATCTTTTGGAACAAAATGTATGTTTGCTGTTTGAATATTTTGAATATTTTCTATTTGAATATTTGCTACTTAAACCATCTGTAGAAGGAAGCTCCTAGTAGGAATATGAAAAGAAAAGCTTCCAATACCATGTAAGAAATGGCCATGAAACATGTAAGTGCTTTTAGTCATCAGATTCTTGTTTTTGTGAATCAAGAATATATATTAAAACATAATTAAGTGTCTTTATTTATAAATTCAAGGAAGTTCTAATTTTTTTTCCTACGTGAGGGGTTGAAGTGCTTATCAAGACAATTGATGTTACTGAGAAGCATTAAGGTACTGGAAAAGTAAATGTGGGTTTCTTTGTCTAATCAGATACATCTGTAACCAGATATGGTTTGTAGATACGATGAATGCTTAGAAATGGTGAGTCCTCAGTTCTCGTTAACTGAAATCACTTATTTGCTCTGTAGAAATGCCTTTGTACTTTAAAGAAAGCATAGGAAGGCATCTATTATTTGGTACATTTGTGAGGAAAATAAGTGGTCTGCTGCTTAATAAAGAAATAGATAGTACTATACCTGGCTGTTTATTTACAATTAAGAGTGTTCCCCTACTGCTAAAGAATGTCTCCCTCAGAAACATGCAGGAGGACTTGCACTTTGTCAAATAGTTAGCTAGTTCACACTCTTATCAGAAAAAGGAAAGAATATGTTATTTCATGGAAATGAATTTTTGGTGAAGGTGCTCTTGTTGGCAGTTACATCCCACCTAAACCAAGATACTTGCTTCTTGACTGCTTGAGTGGACTCAGTATTGTGGTGCCAAATAGTGAGATATAAGCAAAAAGGAGATACTAGAGTAAAGAGATTAGAAGAAATGGGATAGCTAATAAAAATGGGACACGAAGAAGGAGCACAGGGATGCCAAGATCTGTGGTCAATACAAATTAATTAATATTATGTAAGCTATTATATAAAATTTGGTTGTAAGGACGCATTTTTTTCCACAGCTAGTACTGAAAAGAAATCCACAGCAGAAGGGTGAAATGAGTGGAACTAGTAAAAAAAATCAAGAATTTTTCTGACAAGAAAAAAAAAGTGAGAAGAGAGAAAAGTAGCATTTTTCTAAAATTTCCAACCATTATCAAGCACAGATGGCTGTTTCCAAATGGTTTGCCTCTAAAATGTTGCCTACTTCTATGCTAGCTGAATTTTTCAAATATTTTTGAAGTTCAGAGCAGATTGCAGTGATCCAAGGGGAAGGTAAGAAGAGATAGATAGCCTCTGTAATGTCTGTTTCTAGAAAAAAACTAGCATCATGTCAGCCATACATAGACGGAAATAAATGTTACCAATGCTTTACTGATACCTGGTCATCCAGAAGCAGTTCAGCAGCTCCAGTTCAGATTGAATTCCCTAACTAATTGAACTGAAATAAACTCTACAAATATTATCAGTGTTACCTCAGTCTTATGAAAACCCATATTGCATAAATTGCACCCAAGAAGTCCTCATGTAAATTTAACTCCATTAGGACTGTGAAAATACAAAGTTTGAATCTGTGTATGTGTGTATTGTATTGATACTCTTGCCATCTGTCAGCTAAATTGGAAAACCTCTATGTCTGCATGGTAAATAGATACATAGGGTTCTTCTCCCTTGTGTCTTAGTCACATGTGAGCATTTGCTGTGTGGTGGTAATACCAAATGATTAATATATAAATATATAAATATATTTTTCCCTGTTTGAATGACAGTTAGTTTCTTTAATTATTTTATTTACTGTGCACAGTTTAACCAGTTCTGTGACTATAAGAAGCATGTTGAAGTCTTGAACAAAGCTCAGCAGGACATGGATTTTTCAGCTGAAGCAGCAGACTGCTGTGAAGAGATTGGGGATGAAGGTCAAGAAGCTGGGGAACAAGGCAAGACTTACATGAGAAGGGTTTGCCTGCTATAGAGAGAAGATACAAGTGGCTGAGGCAACAATGGGCGGGACCAGTGATACTCAAGTCAGGGTTTCTAACAGAGAAGCCCTGACCTGTAGAATCTACCTGCACAAGGCAAGTGTGTACTGAATAAGAAAGAACCTTGAAGAAGTAAAAGGACAAATGTATGATTGGGGCAGGTGAATGGATTTTCAGAGCTATATTTTATCTCTGACTCTGCCAAGGTGATGGTGTGTCATATCAGTTAAGGGAATTTTTAGGTAGTTGGTTGCTTGACTTAAGAGCTTTTTGCAATTTACGAAGTGCTAAGTACTCTCAGCTGCTTTGTAACATAAGGATGCACACGGCAGTAATGACATTTAGCATTTCCAAGCATTTGAATGAGTGACTTTGCCATCATGACATTTTAACAAAGGGATATTTGTATGTATAATACCTATTAGAAATTTTTAAAAATACCTTATCAGTCAACTGCAGTTAGTGGATTCAGTGAGTAAGCTGGAACATCTTGTGCGTGCCATTGCTATGAAAATCTGCGAGCCCTTAATATAGCTTGCACAATGTAAATTGCCAAGTGGTGCAAAGCAAGATGAGGCCCAGTAGGTTTATAGGAAATACTGGAGTGATAAAAAGAAAGACCTATTACATATAAAAGACTACAAGGCAATAAATATCAACCCACAGAGCCAACATTTGAACCTGTGAGACAAATAGACACATATCTTTCTGGTTGATTGTACAAAATGCTGCTGAAGGACTGAAGAGAGATGTTTAGGTCATAGGGTCATAGAATAGTCAGGGTTGGAAAGGACCTTAAGATCACCAAGTTCCAGCCCTCCTGCCATGGGCAGGGACTCCTCACACTAGACCATTTCACTCAAGGCTCTGTTGAGCCTGGCCTTGAACTCCTCCAGTGATGGAGCATTTACCATTTCTTTGGGCAACCCATTGCAGTGCCTCACCACCCTCACAGTAAAGAACTTCTTCCTTACATCCAACCTGAACTTCCCCTGTTAAAGTCTGAATCCATTACCCCTTGTGCTGTCATTACAGTCCCTAATGAAGAGTCCCCAGCATCCTTTGGGGCCCCCTTCAGATATGGAAGGGCTTGTATGAGGTCTCTATGCAGCTTCTCTTCTCTGGGCTGAACAGCCCCAACTTTCTCAGCGTGTCTTCGTACAGGAGATGCTTCAGCCCCCGATCATCTGCGTGGCCCTTCTCTGGACTTGCTCCAACAGCTTTATGTCCTTCTTACGCTGAAGACACCAGAACTATATACAGTACTCCAAGTGGGGTCTCATGAGAGCAGAGTAGAGGGGCAGGATCACCTCCTTCTACCAGGTGAAATTTGTAGGTAGCATTTGCAGTTTTAGATATGAAGAACAATTTGCAGCCCCAAACTGGGACATGTATTTTTGTGAGAGGAATTTATCAGTTAATGATGAACAGAAAGAGCAGACTGACTGATTAGAAGAAAAGAAATGATGTGCTGCCTCTGTCCCAGGGAGAACAAGCATTGCTAACAATGCCAGACAGATACTCCTTAGGAAGGGGCTGTGGATGTTTGATTTTTTGTTTATTTATTTTTTAGGTTTATTCTGCGTTAATCTTATGTAGTCTTTTTTCAATTACAAGTAAGTTTAAAAAATAAAATATTTAACAAGTCAACTGAGGCCCACTGGGGGATGGGTAAATAAAATCTGACTCCTGAAATTTTGTGAATGTGATATAAGTGAGTAGAAGCAATAGGCTGATATAAAAAAAATTATGATGAAAAATGTGTACTGAATTGATGATCATAAATCTGGCTTCATGTGTGACTCTCTGGTAGCTCAGCACTTTTCCTCTATATCAGCCCAAGCATTAAGTACATGAACTGAAGAATTTGACTCAGTCTGAGGTACATAAGTAGCTGTAAGGATAATTACAGTGTATTCATAATTTATATATAAATGTAACTGCTAAAGCCAAAAAAAAACCAAAACCAAAAAGTCCTCTGAAGTAGTTTTGCACCAGGACTACTACTACAGGGGACAGTGAAGACAAAATCAAAGCCAGATTGTAAAATGTGTTTGTTAATTGCCTGAAGCTGTTGCTGTGATTCACAATGTGCTACCTGCTTCCCCACTTGGAGTTAGGGAGGGTGGATTCTCAGAGACTTCAGGTGCTCTGGTTGTATGTTTCACATTCCCCAACACACCAGAGACACCTTCTTTATGCTGCTGTGGTAATACACACTGTGGAACATGTGTTAGTATCTGAAATATGTGTGTGCAGCAGAGGATGCGTGTGTGAGACATGGTCTGCTTTTGCTTTGCTCCTTTGTTGCACAGTTCTATCTATCATAACCCAAGCGAGTGGAAAACTCTTGGTTGTTAGGGTTTTTAATGGGGTTTGCTGTGGAAGAGGAACTTAATCAGTCTTAATCAATTAAAAATCATGTCAAGTTCTATTCCAATGTAGACACTTAAATGATTATTGCAGGAGACACTGCTGTCTTCTGTTCCCACGATTTCCTGCAAGGCTAGAGCAAGAGCAAATGCCTTCCTTTCTTCATGTTTCTATGCAGTCACCAGACCTTTTTCCTTTTCTGAAATCTGAGGTTTTAAAAGCAAATATTTAAAGGAAGATATAAGTACTATTATGGAAATGTTTCTCCTCCCTGTATTTCTTTCACTGTGTGAGATTTCTTCTTTCCATTTCTCTGAACACTTAGAGGGAAGGCAAGGGAGGGTGCTTGTTGGCTTGACATGGGCTAACCAGTGAATCAGCAGTTCCTGAGTTTTCTCTTTCATTCTGCTATGGAGTCCCAGAGCACTGGGTGGTACTGCTGTTTTTTTCTACTAAAATTCTCTAAGGAGATAGTTCCTGAATTTAGATGCACCTCAGAAATGGCTCTCTGGTGTGCTTCTGAACCATTTACACTGCCTTGAGAAGTACGCAGCAGGACTAATCAAACTGTGTGTACGGTCTGCATTCAGGTGTACAAAAACAAATGAGAAAATGCAGATTAGGTAGCTATTTCAATTATTCTTACAATTTTTGTGTTCTTCATTCAAAAATCAGTCAGCACACTGGCAGGAACTGGGTGGGACATGACTGTGTGCCATATATTTTGTTTTGATTTGGGAGAGTAGAATGTACCATGGGGCATTCAAAGGGCCCCTGGGCAGAACTGGATACCTGAAGCTGACAGCACTCATGGTTGAGGCTGAAGCTTCAAAAATGAGAAGGAACATTCACAGTTCTTATTTCAGAACTGAAGTAAATACCTACTGGAAAAGAAAAATTCTCATCAATAGCTTTGCAGTATGCTATCTCCCATTCCCTGTGAAACTGTTTATGGAATAACAGAAGCTAGTAGTCAATGGCAGTAGCCTGCAAATAATAGCTCAGTGGTTGCAATTTCTGCTATCTGCATGCCAGAGGGTTGGGACATTTGAGTACTTGTTAAATTGTAATTAATAATTCTTGCTTCAATTAATAGTTTTAGTCTACATTTAGTTAATATTTTAGGCTCCTTTAAGGATTTCTGTTATGTTTGCCAGTGTTAAATTCTGTTCTGTAATGTAATTTCTTTGGGTTGATATAGCATCTTCTCTGCTCAGGTTCATTCACCAAGGGAACTGCTTGGATAACTCAAAGTAGAAATCCGTATGCAAATTAGTATGTATGCAGTGTGGACACTGAGAGGGCAAGGGTTGTGAAGTGAAACAGAAACAGAAATTTGACAAGAGAATATGACAGTATTTGACAATGAATTGTCATGTATGTTGTAGTCAAAAACTCAAAGAAAGCTTTCCCAGGTAGTGGGCTCTACAGCATCCCTGGGAGCCCTGGAAGGACAGTGCTTTCCATGGCAGAAAGTTCTGAATTGTCAGATTTAGGACAGTTTTCAGCCCCAAGGTGTTGAAGAGGTTTGGCTTCTCAGTTATCTGTCCCCAGAAGAGCAAATATGGTACCCTGAAAGCAGCTCGTACCAACTGGAATACAGTAGACTGCTACTTTAATTTTATAGCAAGTTTATGAAACCTAGCAGATGCGTTATACTAAAAAGTCACCTAAAAATCAGATATTTCCGGTAAAAGACAGTTCCAGTGCAAAATTCTTAGCCAGTTACAATGTAAAAGAACTACTAGTCATATTAAGGCTAGATGATATAGAAATTAAGTTCTGAAAATTAAAGATAGAATGTTTAAAGACAGAAATTATGACAATTCTTCTGTCCACAGGAATGAAAATAAGTATTTGATCTAAACTCATAACTGGGTTTTTCTTTTTCTATTATGTTGCAAAATAACTGCACTTAGTCACAGTTCTTTGGAAGCCACAGATGAGATTTTTAAAGCCATGTATGTAACAATTTAGGTAAATTATAATAAATTACAAGAACCTTCTCCAAGTCTGTCAAACTTGATTTTCTGCTCTGTGAAGCACAGTGATTGTGACAGTGAAGCTGAGTGACGTTTTACAGTGCATACTGCCAGCTGCCAAAAGCCTGTGGCATTAGATGCATTCACAGTAAACCCACAGACAACTGACCAAGAAGGTGGACTATGTAATTCTCTTTTGGCAGTTGCTTCTGAAGGAGGTTTGAGCATCATTTTGCAGTGCCCACAATGGAAATGAAGTGGCAATCTTGAGGAGCAGTTTTGACAGTGCTATATCTAGCTGTTTCAGATACTGGTTGGGATGCTGAGGAGTGGTTTAAGATTCATACTTTCTCTGGACCTCTGCAATATCGGAACCCTACTTAGGATCATTGTTTTGTTTGGCTATAGTCCAGTTACACAGAAAAAAAGAGTATGTAGCATACTGTCTTTCAAATTAAGTGGTTAGTATTCAAAATCTTATAGGTTGTTCTGTTGGGGAAAAAGTTATGAAATAATTGCCTGTAATATTCAATGCAGCGTTATTTGTTTGCAAAACATATCCTCATAAGATTATATCTTCCTAACTAAGAAAATAATAGGAATTATAACAGCAGCAGTCTCTTTATTCTTTTTCTCAAAATTCCCCTTAGTGCCAAGATTATGCTTGAGATGCATTCTGATGTTTCTTCTATACTTGTATTACAAGTGTTCCTCTGATATTTCATTGTTTTCTGTTGCCTTTTCTGGCTACATCTGTGATGCTTTTGTCTTTGCCTCTTTGCATATACAGTAGTGCCAAAAATTTCAAAATGGCTTTTAGCCACCAGGAGAATCCCTCTCCTTGTATCACATGAGAACCAGAGCAACATCGGCACGAGTTAAGAGTGGTAATTTTTCTGCTTCTAAGGGATCTTAAATTCATGTTACACTTAGAGGGAATTAAGGATTCCCATTATGCCTCCCAAGCCGCAGATTTTTTACTCAGTGCCTCAGATAGAAAATTATTTTTACTCCTTCTTTTTAATGTATGCCAGGCTCCTTCAAAATTGAGAGCAAACATGCCACGACATTAATGGTACCAGATTAGACATGACACTGATGCTTCCAGGGTAATTAATAAAATCAATCTTCTGTTTTTTTTTTTTTCTCCTCTCAAGATCTGAGACTTTAGGTCCATGAGAGTCTGCAATTTGCACATTCTTTGGAATATTTTTATAAGCTTTGAGTCCTGAGATAAGGGATTTGCTGCTTTTATATAGGGGCTGCAGAGGGAGCTAAGCTGTGTTACTGGTCATTTATGTCCTACCTTGAGTGGCAGGATGTGAAGTTTGAGAGTTTATCTTTTCATGAAGATGGCATTAATGTCATATTTTTCCATGTTTCTGATACTGTTATCACTGCATATTTTCCTAGTTGGTCATTTACTTTTCTTTCTTTTTTTAGAGCAAAGGAAACTTGGAGTTTTCTTTGAAGATAATTTAGGAACTTGCAGACCCTATCAATGAAGTATTTAGCATCAT
Organism: Forpus xanthops; assembly: GCA_032466535.1. Taxonomy (NCBI): domain Eukaryota; kingdom Metazoa; phylum Chordata; class Aves; order Psittaciformes; family Psittacidae; genus Forpus; species Forpus xanthops. Next base: position 3,695 of record JASSUY010006921.1, on the reverse strand, counting down.
GCTGTACTTTTCCATGTGACACTGGATTGTCATCATCCCCAGCCATTGGCAAGCTGCTTTGCCAAAAAGCTAAAAATGCTTTCAACTTCAATCGTCATTTGCTCTGAGGAGGAATTTAACATTTGATTTTTCCTTTCCTTTGATATTTATATATACATATATATATATAAATTCCCTTATATGCCTCTCTAAAATAATTTTCACATGACAACCAAAAGAAGACTAGACACAGAGGTGTGTCTTGTTTATGACAATATCATAAAAAAAAACCCAAAACAAACAACAAAAACCTCCAAAAAAACAACCAAACCCCTCCCCCAAAACAATAAACCCCAAAACAAATTTTCAGGTCCACAATATGTTCTTTAACTGAAGTTATCACAAAATACCAGTTGTAACTACATATAAAGGAGCTTAGAACATACTTTAGAATCTTGGATCCATGGATACGGATGGAGTTTTAAAAAAACACAGAAAACTTTGGTATATGTTTAAGAAAAAATTTCTCTTAATGTATGGCATTTCTGGTGAAAAGTAGCCATGCACATCATACCTCACACTCACTGCATTTGTTAGTCATAGTAAACCAGACAAGTAATAGATTTCATTTTGTTTCACTGCACTCAGAAAGCAGTAATATCTTTCTTATTGCACAAATAGCAGTGGAAGAATTAAGTTGTAGGTAGCTGGTTCAATTCTTAGTGACAGAGCTACAAAAGAAATATATGAATAAAACATTGTTATAAATATGCTGTCATCAAAGCTACTTTTGAATCATGTACAGGTTTTTGTATTGTTAGAATCAACTGTATAAAAATAGTAATTTAAAATATTTTTGAAAGCTGAACTTTATTCGAAAGGCTGTTTTTTATACTGTACTTTCAAACTCTATGTTCACCCATTCAAGACCAAAATTTGGGATTATGCTTAGACAAAAATGCCTTTTCCTAAGAAAAAAAAAAAAAAGGCAAAACCAAAACCCCACAAACTTACCCCCCCCCCCAAAAAAAAGAACCCTCTGCAATATCCATCCACAATTATTTCTTTGTGAATTTTATTTTAAAGCAGAGTGAATTATTTAGCTGTACAGAGTGAAGAGACTGGCTCCAAAAATTTGTTAAGCAAATACGTTTTTCGATATCCTAAGCTGTGGGTGGAGGTGAGTATTCTCAGTGTGGTCTGAAAGAAAACATAACATAGTATATGTGCGACTTCAGATCTTGTAGTCACATCTTAATTCCGCCCCAGTCTCTGGTATTTAGCTTTGGACTTGTCTTTCATTTTCACTTGTGTAACTTTGCCCAAATTGAATTATGATATGGGATTTTTAGTATAGTTGCATTCATGGGGCAGGTAGTACCTCTTTCCGAAGGAGTAATTTCGCTAGGTAATTTTTCAGAGACCGTTTTATAAGGTACTAGAAACTGAAGCAAGTGGTATGTAAGATCCATTCTAATGTGATAAAACCATCAATACTGAATGCATGACAAACCAAAATCAACGTCATTCCTTTATGTTACTTTTTAAAGAAGTTTCTGTATATCTCTTGCCACAATCTGGCAATTATTGATTTTGTAGTATAATATGGGAATTATTCTGATGGAGATCTTTAGCCTAGTTTAGTCAAAACAATCTGTTCTTTAGTATTCCTTTACTTTGGAAATTCCAGAGTGTGAAAGTGTGCACAACTTGTCCCTGTGCTGCTATACCTATTCTGAATCATCTGAAAAAAGTAATTACCCATGTTCTTAGAATAGAATCATAGAATTGTTTAGGTTAAAAAAGTCCTAAAGGTCATCAGGTCCAACCATTAACCCAACACTGCCAAGTCCACAACCAAACCATGTTCCTAAGCACCACATCCACACAACTTTTAAATACTTTCAGGAATGGTGACTCAACAACTTCCCTGGGCAGCCTGTTCCTGTGCTTGTGGAGAGTGATAAGGTTACCCCTGAGCCTTCTGTTCTCCAGACTAAACAAATCCAGTTCCCCCAGTTGCATCTCATAAGACTTGTGGTCTTGATTCTTCACTATCTTTGTTACCTTCCTTTGACACACTCCAGCACCTCAGTATCCCTAGTAGTGAGGGCCCCAAAGCTGAACACAGTATTCAGGGTGCAGCCTTCCTACTGCCTAACAGAGGAGGATGGATAATCACTTAGTTCTGGTGGTCACACTATTTCTTAGCCACCTGGGCACAGTTGGCTCATACTCAGCTGGCTGATGAGCAATACCCCCAGATTCTTTTCTGCCGGGCAGCTTTCCAGCCAATCTTCCCCAAGCCTGGAGTGCTGCATACAGTTATGATCCAAGTGCACGACCTGGCACTGTGCCTTGTTGAACCTCATGCAATTGGCCTTTGCCCATTGATCCAGCCTGTCCAAATCCTTCTGTAGAGCTGATCCTTCCTACCCTTATGTAGATCAACGCTCCCATCCAATTTGGTGTTGTCCACCACAGCCATTCTCTTATCCACTAAGGGAGTCACCTTGTCATAGAGGGAGATCAGGTTAGTCAAGCACGACCTGCCTTTCATAAACTCATGCTGACTGGGCCTGATTGCCTGGTTGCCCTCTATGTGCCTCATGATGGCCCTCAAGATAATGTGCTCCATAACCTTCCCCAGCACTGAGGTCAGACTGACGGACCTGTAGTTCCTCAGATCCTCCTTCCAGTCCTTCTTGTAGATGGGTGATGCATTTGCTCACTTCTAGTCAATGGGGACCTCCTTGGTTAGCCAGGACAGCTGAGAAATGACTAAAAGCAGCTTGGTGAGCCCTTCTGCAAGCTCCCTCAGTACCCTTGGGTGGATCCCATTTGGCACCATAAAGCTGTGTGTGTCTAACTGTAGCACATCACTGATCATTTCCCCCTGGATTGTGGGGGCTTCATTCAGCTTCCTGTCTTCAAGTTCAGGGTGCTGGGTACCTCGAGAACTGGGCTTACCATTAAAGACTGAGGCAAAGAAGGCATTAAGTATCTCTTTTCCTTAAGCACTATTAAAAGCAAAATATAACACGGACACTCTCACACCCCCAGTGGTAAATGGTTTTATAGCAAAATTAAACATGTTCATACTAACTCTAATTTATTCAGACAGTCCCAGCATGAAACCAGACAAGTTTTTATTTGTGGGATGGAGTCTCATTTGCATTAATATGCATTCACATTTCTTTCTAGCAGTAAAGAAATTCAGTACATATGTGCTCTGCCTGTGGTCGCATGCAAAGAAAGCCCTATAGAAATGAAAACAAGATCCTGTAGATTTGATGTAGTGAAATGGTGGTGTCATAGGTTTAACTCTGTATCTCTTTTAGGATGATGAACATGAGCTTGCTGTTCTTTGGTTTAGTAAATGCTGTGTGGCAAATTTGAATTACATCTTCGTGTTGCCAGAGTATTATGCAGGTACTTTCTCTTTTTCTTGCAGTCAGCAATATGACCTGTTTTCTTTTTGGATGTGATCTTTTGTGGATTTGTGACTTGGTACACAAAAATCAGGGGACTGGAGCACCTCTCTTATGAAGATAGGTTGAGAGAGTTGAGGTTGTTCAGCCTGGAGAAGAGAAGGGCTCATAGCAGCCTTCCAGTATCTGAAGGGGGCCTGTAGGGGTTCTGGGGAGGGACTCTTCATGAGGGACTGTAGTGAGAGGACAAGGGGTAACGGGTTCAAACTTAAACAGAGGAAGTTT